>KK120134.1:160948-205039 GCA_000611955.2 Stegodyphus mimosarum
TTTAAATTACGTCCAAAGGAGCGTTTTCTTAACATTTTATGTGTTACCTTTATTTACTAAATGTCATGCTCTTCGCACTTAAACCATAAATTTCAGTTCAAAAGCACTATCGCAAAATAATTTTAAAATGAGCATATCTTTAGAATTTCCGATACACAGTCTCGCGCGCTTGAGATAAAAATGTTTTTTTCTGTACAACGTTGCCATTGCTCGCTTTGAAATCATTGAGTTTGTTAATCCAAAATTCGTTAAAGTTTTACAAAATAGGAAATCGATAATAAAACTAATTCCAAATTTCAAATTTGGGCTTCCGGATGCCCATGTTCGCAGGACAATTACGTTATTCAAAATTTGATGGCTTTGAGTACCGTGGTTTTATCACAATGCGAGAAACATACATATATTTACGCAGATTCTTCATTATTTAATTTCTTTAAATATAATACAGGGAGATAATATTTGGTAGCATCAATTTGAAAAGTGAAACAACGCCTGCAGTGAATCAACGCAAAATGCCAAAACGAAATTAGTAGTCTTTCTGGGCAAATTGCCCCTATGGACTAATAGTTAAAAGTTGATATCTGTCTGATGAGCTATTTTTTCAATCTTTTCTATCTATTCGCTAGTTTCGGTAAATTCTAGGACATTTTAAAATGCTTGTTGAGTCTGAGAATAAAATAGATGGATAACATAACAGAAATTTCCTAGATTTATGGATTAATTTAATTAAACCTCTTGAATAATAATGAAAAATAAGTATCATAATTGGATTCAAAGGTAGGAAATACCTAATAAACAATCACAAAAGCTAGAAAGCAAAACGAAAGTTTTTAAATGAAGGAAATTTTATCAATTAGTACTTTTAAGTACAAATTAATTTTAACAAGGGGGACTCGGTACCCAAAAATTGATGAAATTACAGATTTTTCATTTTTTGCTAGAAAAATACCTTAATACCCTTACTACTGAAGAGAAATTTTGAAATGATCTGACGGTAATAAATGGTATAAAATGCTTTTAAACATTTTGACAGACCTTTAAATGTCACGCCCCCTCAGTTTTTATTTTTTTTTTAACTTCTTAATGTTTTTCAGTAAGTTATTAAAAATCAGTGTAAATGAAAAGGAGTGTAATTAAATATGACTACAAGCATCAGGAAAATCTGTTTATGTTTATAAACTGATTTATTTAAATACAACGTGAAGCTGGGAAAAAATTTCTTCACCTTTAAAATGGCAAGGTTATGTATATATATATATATATAGTGAGCTCAGCAAATATTTCTATGCGTATTATCAGTCAATTTTGCTATGCTTCTTCAAAAATTTAAATTATTTTTGATACGACTCGAACAGAAAGAAGTGGGGTAATGAAAGTGATCAAGTTCCTGACTGTAGCATTATTAAAATAGTGCTGGAACAAACATTAAACGCATTAATTAATTAAAATACACCAAAATTATTTTAAGTGCAATTTATATGCGAGGAGAAATGGCTAAAAGAAGAAAGGAAATCACATATGCTGCTGAGTGGTTTTAAATACAATGTTTTATATTTGTTAAATTTCAAATTTTGCTTTTTGAAAAAATGAATGAAATGACAAATTAATATTATTAACCTTAATTATAAGTGTTTTAGAAAATATATTATAATTGATCCCTGCATTGAAATTGTTTTGAACGTGTTTTAAAGAACAAAAACAGAAAAAGAAAAATTCTACTTGCATTTTAGGATTTTTTTCAATATTTCTAGCCAGATGAGGTTTTAAACAAAAGATTGTAATTTATGTTTATATTAACCAATTAAACATCACTAGGTTTTATTTTATATACATATGTATTGAAATTCAGTAAAAAAAATTTTAAGAAATTTGAAATGATTTAATAACCATTTAGACAGTTTACGTTCTTTAAACTGCTTTTCTCAGTTTTCATTATTTCAGTATATTCTTTTACTTAAAGTCCTAAAACGTCTACAGATATGGACTAAATTATTTAATATTTTTACTGCTTATTTAAAATTACATTCTCAATAGAAACAAGGATGCGTTTTGGAAAATAGTGAAAAGATAAATTATTGAAAGTGAAAATATGATTGAGACCATCTTTTTTTTAAAGTTTTTACATAAAATATGCTTTTTATTTTTGTTCTTGGAAACTAATTCATTAATCGCAAAATCGATCCATAAAGTTATTAAGAACACTCTTAACATATGAAATAAAAATTTGGGGCAAAAACTTTCAAAATTGTGGGAGAAGAAGGAATTTTTAATTCTTAAATTTTTTTTCAAAAAATTTAAATTAAAAAAAAATTACTAGCAGAAAAATGTTTTTTTCAGCTTAAAATTGTTTTGTCTTGTAAAACCACTTAATATTATTCAAGAAAATAGATGAAAATTCTTAAATAAAAAATATCATTTGAATGGTACCAAGTCCGCAGGTACCAAGACCCCTTAACAAGAGTCATTGGGAGCCGTTCGGAACACAGTTATTTATTTTATAGTAACCAGCGACTGCTTACGTAGCACAAATCTACGACTACAGTGAACTAATCAAATTATCAAAATATTTAAGTAACATTTATTAACATTCGACTTTAAAATGAGCTGAATTTAAATATTATACACGAAAAGGAAACTGATTTAAGTTTAGATAACAAAACCGGTTTAACATCCACAAAATGAATCCTTCTTTACCTCATTTAAATGCTACCTCAAAAATTTGTTAACACAAAGCCTAGCGGTGAATAATATCGAAGACAAATGTACAGTTGGGATGCTATTGTTTTTCGGAAAATTTCCAAAATTATTTATTCCGCAGGATTTTCACTCATTGAAATGCAATATGCGAATCTTATAAAGCAAAGAGCGGCATAGTTCTAATTTTCCTTCAGATAAATGGAGTTCTGTTTAGCATGTTTTATTCAAGAACTTGAGCCCTAATTTACATCATGTTAAACATGAGTTATAGTCAGGGATCGTAAATATTTATTTATTCATAATGTCCGCCAGAGCTCGAGCATCTTGGACAAGGAAGAATCTTCAGTAATAAATAAATTCAAGAGGGGTAACATTCATGAATATTTATTGCATCAAAATTACAGAAATCAAGGCACAGCTGTCAAAACGATTTTTCCGAAATGTTCCGCCTTCAGCTTCTGTTAAGTCTACAGCAACTACCAAGGAACTTAAGCTTTCCTTTTGGTATTTTTTACAAATTTCATACCTCGTTTAAATATAAATGTATTAAAGAGAATTTATTTACTTACTCGAAAGTGAGTTAAAGTGGGTAATGGAATGTGAAGTCCTTAATAATATGTGTCTAAAGGTGGATTTATGAAGTAGGCTCGTCCGCCTCATTTGAACTTTTTGGAAGTCTTGGTTTGAAATCGCAAAGTAAATAAATATATTCAATATTTTTGAACATTAATTATCTATTTGGAAGCCTCCTGGAACGATATTCCTTTTGCGATTGTCACCTTAGTGATAAAATGAATTTACCTGCGTGTATGTAATGAACTGTATATATCTTATCAAGCACGCAAATAAAAAAAACAATAAAAATAAAGCAAACTGTCTTTGCCAGTTTAACGTTTATGAATACGGGAGAGTTAAGATATAAATTTTGCTTAAGTTTTGAGCTTTGCTTAAAATTGGAGAGGTTTCACACTTAAAATTTCGGTAACTGTTAATTAAGACATTTACCGGATTTCTATTGTTAGAATTCGTCTATAAATCCGGAGAGATATAAAAATTAGATTTTTGTTATTTGCGTTAAATATTGTACTGCAAAATCTTTCTAATTTTTAAAGTCAGTAATGATTATTTGAAAATTAATGATGTAAGAGAGAAAAATTAGTCTTTTTGTAACACTCCAGAGTAAAATGTTTCCTCCGACATTAAGATACCTTGTGGTACTAAGTTGTACTCGAGATTATTTGCTCGAACATGTTATATGGTAATGTTATATGGTACGAACATGTTATATGGTAATATATATGGTATTTACTATACAAGTGTGCTGCAACCCTCCTGGCCGATAATAATCGGCCTCATGGTATTTGTACGAAATAATAGAACGCAAACACTTTGATGGCTTTTTATCAAATAGAGAAGTTCACGGAAGACTGTATCTTGTGACAAAATAAAATGTGCCATTGAATGTATATGGTAAATGCAGCACACTTTATACGATTACAATACAAGGTGTTTATTTCTTTTCCAGGCTCAGATGGGAAGACTTGGAAAGGGCAACCAACTGTTGAAGACACAAACTTATGACGAGGCTGCAATGGATTCGTGCTCTAGATAGATTGATTTTTCATACAGGTCATTTAAGGACTTGTATATCAAAATCATTTCCCTAAAAGTGGCGACTGTGATGTTTCATTTGACCATCTAAAGTGTTAAAACTTTAATTTCAATCTTTTCGTTATGCCTCTTTCGTCAAATACTTGTTTAGGCCAGAGATTTATGCAAATTTAGTTGCTAAGAGGCATAATATTAATTGATAGTAATTCAAGCTAGCAACCGTCTCACTTAAAGTAGGTGGACGTTTCGCTGGTAAGTGAGTTTAGTTGCCGCACTTGGCTTGCATCCAGCTACTGCTGCTCCATTGAAGCAGAATGTTAAGACTTTAGTTCAGGTGGGAAGTTAATCTTGATATAAATTTTGAATTGTCTTACCCTGAGCGTTCTGGTCTACACAGGAAATAGTTGTATTGTAACCAGTTGAATCTAAATTTCAGTTAATTGCTGTACAGTCTTTTGTACAGATTTTTTGGTAAAACTGTAAAAATGGGTTTAGCAAAGGGGCAATTGATCTAGAAGTGCAATTAATTTGGTTTTGACATTTTGCGTCGCTTCATTATAAAATCACTTTTGAAATTGTTGCCACCAAATATTAGAGCGCTGCATTACATTTAAAGAAATTAAATGATGAAGAATCTGAATTCCCATTGCGTGAATGCATGCACTGTGAATGTTTCGCACTGTGAAAACACAACGGTGCCTAGAGACATCAAATCAAAACAACTTAGAGTTGTTGTATTATCAATTTCAAATGTTGCGAAACTTTAAAGAAATTTTAAGTAACAAATTCAACGATTTTTAAGCGAGCAAAGGCAAAACTGTACGAAAAAAAAAAAACATTTTTATCTCCAATACGCTAAACTACGAATCGGAAATCGCAAAGGTACGCTCTTTTAAATATTTTGTGATATTATTTTGTCATCTGTAAAATTTAATTTTATGATTTAAGTACGAAAAACATGATATTTAATAAGGTACACATAAAACGTTAATAAACGGCCTTTTGGACGTAATAAAAAATTTGCAGGCTTTCAGATTTTTTTAATTTATTATTTCATTTTTTTGATTGTTTAAAGCACTTACCAGTGGTGAATCAGAATAAAGTTAAGTCTTTACTTGTTTGTTGTCTGTTAGTACTTTTACATTTAATTTAAGCTACAGGTCATAATTGCAATTGCAGCTTACAGGTAGCATAGAGCAGTTTGGTCTAAGATACTTAAGTAGACAGAAGCTCTCCTAACCTTCCCTTTAAACTGACATTTGTGGCCAGAGTCACTTGGCACTCTAGTTTTGCTTATTCACAGAACACTTATATTTATGATACTTTTGTGATAGGAAGGCAGCCCAGGAAAATCACGCGCAAACAGCGCACAGACAGAAGCTAAAGTGCGTAGTCTTCCAATATGGAAGGACACGAAGAAGGAAGGTTTTGGTTTCAGTTAGAACAGTTTTTGTTCCCAATTACTACGTCATCAGCATTACGCAAGCTTCGTAGCATAGATTAATCTAGAAATGACGCAGCTCAGAAATGTTATTATTATTTTTACAATAAAGACGGAAGTTATAGGTTAATATTTTGTATTACTTGAAAGACAGATATTTTATGTTTTACATATTCCCCTTCAAGAAGGAAATGGCTTGATGAGAGGAAAGCTTTTTTTATAGGGAAATCGCTGATGATGGCTATTCTACGAAATAATTAACAACCTCAAAATTGACATTCTCTATATATTTTTTGTTCTCTCCTAAGTTCACCTGTTCTTCAAAATTCGAGGTCTTTCCATGTTACGCAGCGCTGCTTGTAAAAGAGAACTAAAACTCAAAATTATCCAATAGCAACTTAGCTGTACTTATGCACCTACGTAGTATAAATACTGCTTCGCGAGCAATTACGTCATTCCTTTTCCTAACTTCTGCCATGAAAACATCTCCGCGTTTCTATACTATACTGTCTAAGATGTTTATGTCGTACTTTTAAAACCAGTGTACATAAAAAGTACTTTATTCAGCTATGACCAAAAAGTATATTTTCTACTTTGAAATGATTTGATATGCGTGAAAAAAAAAGATTGTGATTCTCCAAGATCAGTTTGGCTGAGGGTGATCTTCGCACCTTCACCCTCAGCCACGACGACTGCATTAAAATATCATATATATATGTAAAATATAAAAATAAGTGCTCTACGCGAACAGCCAACCTCTAATTAACTTTCCGCAATTTCAAGATCTCCCCCCTAGACCAGTCTTTCCAGAACTCTCTCGCCTGTTATGTAACCGCTACTATGAATAGTTCTACGCGCCATTTTCCCTCAGATTGCTTTCTGCTATTCAGTGCTATACAAACGCTTTGCTCTGTCTTTTCGCCTTTCCTTTGTTAAAAAATATCCAATATCAGTCGCCAAAATCATTGCCACCTTGGCGATATCTCTCCAATTTAGAGGGATAAGCATTTATCTTAGTATTAAATAGACTTACCTCTGTAACTTTATCTTTCCAGCAGTGGTTCGCTTTTCGAAGTATTTCGTGTTACATTATACAAAAGATACTATAATTTTACATATAATTTCACTACAATTATTTAAATATATACAAAATTCATAACAATATACACCTATCCCTCGATTTACATGGTACTCGTTTTACATGATTTCGGTTTTACGTGGTTTAAAAATTAACGGATTTCAAAAAATTGGTAAAAATATATATTCGACTGCATATACGCAAATTTATAGTATATTTGAAGTCATTGCTGAATCTCATTCCTTTGGTAACACTGGTGGCAACAACAAGAATAAGGCTTCCCCATGATGTAAAAGGGGCAATCCTCGTAGTATGTATATGTATTTTATAAAAGTAAAGCTATTTAGTTCATGTGAACTAGTGCAGCATTCAATATTTCAGCAGCAAAGCTTACATCATCTTTATCTATATATTTAAATATTTACTGATAAGTTTTCAACATTTATATTTTTATAATTTACTTGAACTTTTTAAAGTTTTATAATGCCAAAAGATTTGAAAAAAATCAAATATAAAGGAAAGTTATATTTTACTCCATGAACGAAGCCACAATAAGGACATTTAAAAAAAATGAAGACTCTATTAGAAAAAGCGTACCAGTTGGAGCTTGCAGCAGTAGGAGCAATATTTCATTTTTAGAGATGATACAATGTAAAATATGGATAGAACACCAAAATCAAAAAAGGGATTCCAATTGATACTAAATGCTATTACAAACAAAACTTTAAAGCTTTATATAGTACTTAAGAATCAGTCACGATCGACTTCATCAGGTGGAAAAAAGGTAGCTTCTTCCGCAAGTCATAGTTGGTTTGAGAGATTTAAACAAAGGCATTCTTTACATAATCAATACTGAAAGGAGAAAATGCGTCTGCTGATTCGGATGCAGCACAACCATATCCAGCAAAATTTGCTGAAATCATTTCCGCCATCTCCTACACTTCTGATCAGATCTTCAGTGCTGACGAGTCCGGGTGTTCTGGAAAAAAATGCCTAAAAGAACCTATTTAGCTAAAGCTTGCAAATCAACTACTGGTCATAAGGTAGCTCATAAGGTCATAAGGTCATAAGGTAATCAGCTACTGGTCATAAGAGTCGTATAACATTTCTTTTCTGTTGGAACGCTTCAGGCGATAATATAATGAAACCATTGGTTAAACTAGTTGTTAACCAGTTTTGTTGGCTAATAAGAAAGCATAGGCCACTGCCATAGCTTTCGATCAATGCTTTCATAACATGTTTCTCCCAAATTATTTAAGTAAAAAGGGATTGTCGTTTAAGGCTCTTCTATTAATTAATAATGCACCTGGTCATCTTCAAGATTTACAACATGAAAACGTAGAAGCTGTCTTTTCACCGACGAATACAACTTCCTTGTTACAGCCGTTAGATCAAGGAATAATTTCAATTTTTAAGAGGTTGTATAACAAACAAACCTTCAGGTATATTTTAGAACAGGATAGAGAGGAATCTCTTACTCTTATGATGCTTGGAAGAAATTTACAATCTTAGATTGTGTTAAGCATGCTGGACTGCCATATACTCATATTAAACAATCAAAGCTCAACACAGGCTGGAAAGCAAATATGGCATAATGCTGCTAAAGATGAGAAGGATACATTACCATTAAAGCATGTATATTCTCAGATCACTAAATTGGCCCAAATTATAGGAGGAGAAGGTTTTGAGGATTTAGCTCAGACAGATACTGAAAAAATTATGGCTGATTAAGAACTAAATGAGGATGAGTTAGTTAACATGATTCATGAAACAAATAAATATGATGAAGAGCAATCTGAATCAGTTGAGCTCACAGCAAGAGTCATAAGCATAGGACTTGAATTGGGGAGAAAATTAGGTAACCATTTTTTAAATATGACCCGAATACTGAACGAGATCTTCAATTCTAACGGGAGCTTAGTAAGTGCTTAAATCAATATGAGGAGATTGCAAATCTCCTTTTAGATTTTAGATTAGGGATTTAGAGAAAAAAAAACGAAGGCAGTTGCTAATTACGGATTTCACTACAAAGTCTTGTCCACCTGAGATCTTCCGTAATTCGTCAGCCATTGAAGCAGAATCTTATCAAGAAGGCTTAAGCGGTGAAAATGACATTAAACCATTTAAGAACAAAATACTAATAGTTCATGGAAGTGACGACAGTGAACTTATAATAAATTTTTTGAATGATCTTATATTTACCTAATGTAAAATAAATTAAATATATGGTTCTTTTATTTACTATTTTATGAACGAACTATAACTTTATTTAATTTAAGATGTCTTATTTTTGTTTTATGTAAATAAATTGTAGGGTTTATATTTATTTTAACAAACATTTATTTTAAGTTCATATTCCTTTCCTTTTTAGCCTTCATTTTTCCCCTAGAAATGCCCGTGCCAGAGTATGTAAATTACAGTAGCACGCGCAGTTTATTCAAATTTAGCGGAAGCTAGTTGAGTTAAATAGTAGACGAAACGAGCGTGAAAAGGTCTTGCTTTAAAGCTACGCTGGAGAGATTGCTCGGTAGAATTTAGATCAGCGCGTGTCGGCCTTTGTGCCTAACTTTGCAGAAGTGCTAGACCTTCAAATGTTAAATCAGTAATCTTGCTGAATATCAGCGATAATTAAAAACGCGGTTAGTTAAGATCTCAGAGCCTCGTCGGTAGTGTTTGACATTTGTTCATCTAGTTTCTTATTTTCAGTTTTACCTTACTTTTAGTTCAACCGCCGAGTTGGCGCAGTTTGTGAGCGTCGAGGAGACGCAGTTGTAATTTTAAAAGTACAATAAAAGGGTTTCAACCCCTTCGCACGTTTTTGTGACTCACTATCCCAGTGACTGACAAGTTGGGCCAGAGAGATCTTACAAAATAACTAAATTATGCACATTTAGTGTGTTTTTCGTTTTACATGATTTCACATAACAAAATCTAAGATTTCGATTTACACGGTTTTGTGCGGAATCTATCTTCCAGGTAAATCGAGGGTTAAGTGTATTTGTGTCATGAATGGTATCACGTAATGCCTATATCTTTTAATCATACAAGTTAAGGATTCGGAAGGAGTGTTGCTATAATGTGATGACATTTCTTAAAACATGTAAAAGAAGTAAAACATTTGTGTCTGTAAACATAAGTCTTTTTAAAAATCAATATCATCTAAACAGTTAAACTTGTTCTTATACGTTTTTGATTTCTCAGATTTAGTTGTCAAAGCCTTAAAGCTGTGTCTCTTGAAATGCTGTAGAATTCAAAAGAATTCAATCTCCAGCACTTTTTTTCTGGACAAATTCTTGTTTCATCTGGATTTTCTTACTTCAATGGTGTTCTCTTATTTTGAATTCTTGCAGATTTGAAATGTCAAAACACATTTCAAGTTTTATGCTTATTCTATTGCGCTGCCTTAACCGTCAGCTCTATAGGTTTCAGTAACTTTTGCTGTTTTATTATTATTATTTAGAATTTTGTATTTAGGAATAATGCTATTGTTTTGTGCATACGGCTTCGTAATAGACTGAATGCACACAGCTCCGATGATAGGCTGATAAAATTTATTTTATCACAAGAAGCACTTCAGAGTATCTTAACTTTTATAAAAACAATCGTATAACTCTTCATGACAGAGTACAGTTAGTTACACTTAAAACTTCTAAGAACGTTAAAAACATTGCAATGTAAAGCGCATTTAAAGAGCGAAAACTCGGAGATATCTCAATACTTCGAGCTCACGCTGAATTAAAAACTGAGAGCAGATCTTCTCTTCAGTCTTATATAGTTTTCACCCGGCCGCCGATATATTTCTAGTACTTTCTGCTTCTCGGATTTACTGGAAGGCCTGTGAAAGCCTAATTACGGTTACAGCTATATAGAGCATCGGTTTCGGTTTAGATGATTATGGCAAAGCACACTAGGGCTATCTGCCTAAGGGGAGAGATGCCTTCGTAGATGACTTTCTAAGGGGAACTGGTTCGTATACACGTTACACATGGGAGAAATCACGAAAACGCCCATGTAGCCAGACCGTTCGCCTGTAATCGAACTCAGGTCGGAACTACCAGTGTTCAGACAATTTTTCCGCTCGGCCCCGGGGGGCTTAAACAGAGCCTCAATTCCTGTGATTCAATTACAATATCTATTACAGTTATACAGGGACTGGATCAAAATGTCTGCAAATGGTCGCCAAGTTTGGCGATTTTATTATTATTAGCTTGGCGATATCTCACCAAATTAGCAAGATAGACATTTAGGCAATGTTAAATAGACTTGTCCCTGTATTCTTATTTTTCCGGCATAGCATCGTCTATCTAGATTTTCATGTTATGCCAAAAAATTCAGCAATTTCCCATATAATTTCACTAAAACTACCTATGTACAAAATTCGTAACATCATCATTTTCCGATGTTGATAATCGCAGCAGATAGCAATGATACCAAAAATTTATAATTGTTTATATGCTTCTTTAAACAAACAATAATCACACTGAAAATTTTATAATTAACTTGTTTCATTAACGGAAGAATTTCGGTATTTGTTTTAAAAATGCTTTTTTCTCTCAATATTTGACGGCTTTTACCGTAGTTTTGCATTTAATTGCATAAAACAATTTCTAATTTATTTTTCTGTTTCGTTATGTGCCGAAAGTTTAAACCAATTTTATGTTACATTTAGCTCTATTATTTATTACCAATTTCTAAAAAATTGATTATTGATGACATTGATGATCGGGGATAAGTAAATAATTGAACAACCGTGGTCGGTGCGTCATCAGTGGAGATATTATCATCTAGTTATTCCTAACGCTGAATTCACCTATTGTTGTTGAAATGAGGGACTTTCGTTGCTAGCTCACTCTTAAGCGATCAGAAAAGAAATCGCATTTTTTATCCAAAGGCGAATTGTAAGAATGTCATCTAATAGGTTATCTAAATTCATGCCAAAATTGTGCATTCCTTAGCTATACTCCTAATTAAAATTACTTACAACGTATAATAATAAAATTTAATATCGGGTTTTAAAGAAAGTTTCCAGCTACCGCAAATATCGTCTGCGCAGGCAGTTTGCGTTGGCGTGTTTAATCATACTGTGCCAAATAATTTTTTGTATTTGAAAGAAAGAGACTTGCTTTAGAATAATGTGATGTGAAATTTAAAAAAAATATCGTGATCATTTAAGGTGACTGAAATGGAATTATCATGCTACCAGATTAGAACCATCATTTACTTCCAGTTCTGTTGCAAAACGTCAGCTACAGATTGTCACCAAATCATGTATACAGCTTTAGGTAATAATGTTGTATTATATGACACTGTGAAGGTTTGGTACCGAAAGTTCAAAAACAAGGACCATAACATTAAAGAAGCAGAGCGCTCTGGCCGGTCTAATGATGTTGATAGGCCAGCCTGGGAGAAATTGTGGAAGATCAGTATGCAACCACTCGACAGCTTGCCAGAGAGCTAGATGTTAGTGCCATGTCCATTAGTCGCATAAACGTGACGTACAAGTTTAATCTCTGGGTGCCATTTGAGCTGACTCAAGCAGATAAGAACAGATGGGCAAGGACAAAATTCTGGACCAGATCGTAACTTATGATGAAGGGTTGATTTACTTCAACAACACCGGCCGGAAAGGGGATTGTTCTGATCCCGGTGAGCCCGTCGACAGCGTCGCAAAGCGCAATGTGTCTAACAAAAAAGATCATGCTTTTTTCTGGTGGGATTTCCGTTATATTATCCACAATAGGTATCTGGAAAAAGGTAAGACCCTCGACATTAAGGTGTACAGCGAAGTGGTAATCCGTGTTGACATTGCTATTAAGGAAAAACGTCGAGCTGTGTTCCGGCGAAAGGCGGAAATATTCCATCAAGATAACGCAAGCCCACATGTGTCAGCATTCATCAGCTGGACTTTATACGAACTCTAATGGGATCTTTTGGCCACATCAACCATTATAGCTCTACATCGCTTACTCAGACTTCTACCTTTCTCACACTTGCAGCTACAGCTTGTTGGTGTTATCTTCTATTCTGCACAGGACGTCCGAAATCAGGTTGATCTGTTTTTGGACTCGCGGATACCAAGTTTCTGGATCGAAGCATTTGAAAAGCTACTGAAATGTTGGTGGTTACTACGTGTACTAATGCCACTGCTTTCATGTTTTTTTAACTTAAATAAGGCCGTTGTTTGGCAGAAAAGTTTTGTTGCAGTCAGGTATTAAAATCCATTAACATTTTAGATAAACATTTTTATAAGATTTAGTATTTTGATTAAAATATAACTAGCTCTATGAAATAAGAATATATACTTCACAAAATTTTATGTGTGGTATATGTGGTACGTGCATAGAATTTTCGATTTTAATCCTCCTTCCCGAACTTGGATACGCCACTACGCAATGATACCTGAGATGCCTTATATGTTAACATTAGGCGTGCTAAAAATGTAGTGGATGGATGAATTATGAACACAAAATTCATGCACGAATGTGTTTAGGTGCATATCGTTTCAAGTGGTATTTCGAATCTGTATGATATCAGAGAACTGACTAAGAAATATTCACCAGCAATAAAAATTTGGTAATTTGACATTGCTTGTTATTATTTTCTTGATTGTGGTTTCATCAGAATTGCTGTGAATCAAGCACATATCCCCATATTTTATTTATTCAGGATATCCAAATTTGCGATTTCACGATTGACATCATAGATTTGGTTACGTATGAAACACAGCAGTTCATAATATTTGCAACTCTAAAATTTATTACACAGGGAGTATACTAGTAGTGTTATGTTTACTTTACACTAGGTACGGATACATTAATTAATAATACTTACTGTGTACATTAGCAAAATTATCGGTATATGATATGCGGAAAAAATATAAATTAGACGATAGCAGAGCATCGTGGTAAACTAAAAGAAAATGACAGTTTAGAGAACTGTTAAAATTGAAAGGACTGCAAAAATACCCCTTGCATAAATTTTAGTTCGATGCGTATAATCTTGAACCATTGACAAATCCACTCATAATCGCCACCATCTCATTTCTAAGTACCTTTTAATATGGTAGAAAATTCCTTTTGCTCATTCGCTATCATTCAGGGGAATATGTTGGCAGAACAGTGACAGTTTCGCGATTTAGCTTTTGTAAAATGTGCATCGCGGAGCTGAACGTAGATATTAAAAATTGGATGTTACATTGACTTTCTCTATACTAATATGCGGGCAAAGATGCATGCCGGAATGTTTTCATACACCTACTCCACTGGATCTGCTTTGGTGACGGAGACTTGTAATACTGCCAATCTATTCGTCGAGCAGTAAGACTAATGTTTCAACGTTTCATCTGAAGCACAGTACGAAGTCCAGAGGCATATTGTAATGATTCTCGAGTATTTCATCAAAATTTGCCATGAACTTTCCACGTGTTTTGCAATTCTCTTCTTTCGAATGGACTTTTATTCATTTCTAAAATTTTCATCCCAGATGGCATTGCATTTAAATTAATTCAAAATTCGTTGTTTTTTTTTTGAATTTCTAAAAACTAATATAAAATTTCCATTTGATTTTCCCCCGAAAACGTTATCACATTATAGCTGTATACGGTATATGAGCGATCACAGTCAGATTTTGAAAAATTCTTGCTTATGGTCTTCTATCTGCTTTATAGGTTTCTGCAAAACGTCTTTTCCCTCTCATTTGGAGATATTTTACAACTTTTTAACTTACATTTTTCTTGTTAGAAAAGACTAACTTAGTTTTTCCATTTTTGTCTTCTTTATATTAGGTTACGTTACCCTAGTAGGTAAAAAAGCAGTGGGACTCAAAGTGCGACTCAAAGGAGATTGCACTTACTTCTTAACAACATACTTGCTTATTTTATTTTATTAATATCGCTAAATGAGCCCATTTATAACACATCTAAACCTAAATTATGCCATTCGTATTGACCGTTACTGATAAATTTTCTAAAAGGTACATCGGTACAAAATGATATATTTTCCTCCCTTTATCTTCCTCAAAAAGGCCACCCTTGAGGTGTACTATTGTAAGTTTCTTCTTCTGTTTAGCTGATCATGGCAAAGCATACTACAGCTTTCTACCTAAGGAGATGGATGCCTTCGTGGAGGACATTCTAAGGGAAACTTGCTTGTATATCATGTTAACATGAAAAAAACCACGAAAATGCCCATGCATCCAGCCCGTTATAAGTTTCTTCTTGTAAAGCAAAACAGTTTTACTATATTGATACCTCTCTTCATAGCTGTATTTCTCATAGTTCAAGTTTTAGTTAGGTTAGTAGGTAATTTACCAGGTATCCTGTTTAATTCAGTTTATAATAGTAAAACTTAAACGTTGCTCTTTAGCTAGTAAAAAAAAGCTTTTAGCAAAAGCGTTGCATGCAAAAGTTTTCTTTGTCACTTAAGAATCTTTTTCTTCTTTACTTCGAAAAAAATCTGACAGATTTAAGTCTTTTAAAAAAGTGTTTTTTTAAGGAAAAGTTTCAAGTAATTACTTGTTTTTTTACTAACAAAAAGCATTAAAAATCACCTCTGTTCCTAACTTTCTAAATCAAAAACGAACCAATAGATTTTCTTTGGAGATTTATTGATTGAATAAAGCTGGTAATGGAATATGTATGATATAACATTAATAATACAAACTGTGTTAATAAAGTTGGTAAGAAAACTTCTGTTGATTAAGATAACAATTTCAATTGAAACATACTCTTAAATTTATGAGATTCCATCTTAAGTTAAATTGTGTTATATTTTGAATATTAACGCAGACGCCAAATTTAAACCTTTTTCCAAATCAAATTCATTTATCTTTTTTGTTAAACTATCATATAAAAAATACATATTATCTTTAAGGATAGAAGTTGGTAAATTTAAGTTCCTTAAAAGAATCTAAAAAATTATATTACTGCGCATATTTTTGGATGCGCTTATGACATTTGATAGCTAATTTAGAACAAGAAGATTACGCTTCTGAAATTTACAAAAAGTAACTAGATTATTTTTTTCGAAGAATCATATGCAGATTTTAATGTAGTAAATGACAAAACTTTCATATCTTATTGCTTTAGCTGCATTATTCCTTGTAGGTTTCGGGATTCTTCATATCTCAGCACAAAGAAAGTGACTATTTACTTAGCATTTAAAACATCCTGAAGTTAGGCTTAGCCAAGAAAGCAAAATGTCTTGTTTCTGTAGATTTGCATTTTACACCATATTTCGCTAAACTATGACATGAACAAACAATAAAACTTAAAACTTATCGGAAACCTTTAATTAGTACTATAAGTATTATAATTTGAATCACTTTTAATCGGTCATTTTAATCTTTTGAATTTGTATTAGGAAATTCAAATAGTAGGTCTACATACTTGTGATACCAAATTACAAGGCAATGATATTCAAACAAAAGAAGATAAAAAATCTTAAAGAAAATGGAAGAATAAAAGAACAATTCAAGCGATTTCTCTACTTAACACGCAATACATGACGTTAGAATCATTTCATGATAATAATGCTACAAATTATCATAATCGTCAACTGAATTTACTAAAAATTAAATGCATTTTGAATTGTATTAGTTAGATAAATGTTTAATAACTCATAAATTAATAACGATAGATTAAAATTAATAACATAAATGGTTAGATAGACTCCAAAAGTTTCATGACCCTTGTCAACGAACTTCCACGTGTGCCCCCGTTGTCGCACGGAGAATATCAAGTCGATATTCAATTTCACGCCAGGTACCGGCAAGCATGTTGGCATCGACAGAGGCTATTGCTGCTGGAATTCTGGCTTTTATGTCATCAATGTTCGACACTCTCCTCCTGTAAACGTTGTGCTGTACAAATTCCCAAAGGAAAAAGTCCAGCGGCGTTATATCAGGTGATCTGGGTGGCCAGGGAATTGAACCTCCTCGCCCATTCCATCTTCCTGTAAAATGGTCATTCAAAGAACTACGAACGATGGTACCCCAATGAGGTAGTACACCATCTTGTTGCAAAACGACATGTGGGTGAAGCTCTTCTAGTTGTGGAAATACGAAGTTTTCCAACATGTCTTAAGTATACGACTGATGAGACCGTCCCATTCCTTTACCACCCAGATCACCTGATATAACGCCGCTGGACTTTTTCCTTTGGGGATTTATAAAGCACAACGTTTACAGGAAGAGAATGTCGAACATTGATGACCTAAAAGTCAGAATTACAACCGCAATAGCCTCTGTGAATGCCGGCATGCTTGCTGGTATCTGCCGTGAAATTGAACATATTCTCCGTACGACGAAGGGGGCACACGTGGAAGTTCATTGACAAGGATCATGAAACTTTTTGAGTCTATCTAACCATTCATGTTATTAATTTTAATCTATCTTTATTATTTTATGAGTTATTAAACATCAAAATGGGTCCGGGACTTTATAAACACTCTGTATATAAGGGTTAAATAAGGATTTATTATTACGAAGAAGTTGTTTGATTCTGTAAAATGATTGAAGTAGATACACGGTACAATTAATGTTGATAGTTAAATGAATGATATTACATTATGTCATATAACATTATAAACCAATTATATGCGAGTCCGCCTACAGAAGATAATTTAAATATCTAATGTCTCCTCCAATGTCAGCATACTTTATTTCCTCGCGTGTTTTTACCCCTAGCTTTATAGCGCTAGGTTCTAAAAATTTTTTTAAATATTCGCATTATTTCCGTTTTTTCTACTTTACATGTATTTTCCCTCTGACGGTTAGTTTATTAGTAAATTGTGTTCTCTTTATTTCTATTCAGTATATTCAATTCCTATTCATTATATTAGTATTTCATCTATTTTGTTTTCTCTTGAATTTGTAATCTGAAATGTATTTTGTACAGATCCTTCGTTCAGCTACCTGTCGTGGCAGGTGTTCACGCACAGAAACTTTCCAATATGTGATTTCACCTTACTTCTACTATTTACCTTCCACATTTCCCCTTCCCTGCTCAGATGTGTCTTTTGCGCACACCAGTCAAGATTCAAGATCATCGGCCATGTCAGGTGCACCGGGGCCGTTTCAAAGTAATTGAGCCAGTGTCCAGCTCTGTTACCATCAGATATTGGATCTGTATCTCTCAGATATTGTAATGCTCATATTACTATGTATTCTTATTTAAATGTCGCTTGTTCTTAAAGAAATAATATTGTGATAGTTACTTGTAATTTATCTTGTTTTCATTCGTGTATCACTTTTCATTTGTTTCATTATTACTATAACCACGTCCTTCGAAAATTAAACTGCTTACATAATTTTGTCCTGTTGATTTTTAAACGATAAATTAGTTAAAAAGAGAGGGGGGAAACGCGACGGAATGCGGTATCTTTTGTCGTCCGAATGAAAATGGCAAGATAACATAACATAATGTAACAGCTTACGAGTACAGAAGGATGTTTCTACTATTTAAGACACAGTAATACTGTACAACAAATTACTATAAGTTATTAATTAATAATTAATTGCATCTGAGTTTGTTATCTACGAAGGTCTTATTTATGCTGCCTAAAATAAAATTTAATTAGTAAAAGCTAACTGCATAAGTGTTCAAACTTCGATGCAGCATCAGCTAAATATATTTTTGCTCTCAGAAGAGATTTTTGTATAAAATCCTTTAACAAGGAGCTATTTTTACCTCCTCTGGAATAAGGAAGAGAAAGGAAGTTAATTTTCAACGTAATTTTCATTCATCAAGGAAGAACTTAACTGCCAATACATGGTATTGAAGATTAATAATACTGATTATAAATCACAATCTCGAAGAAAAGTGAAATTAAAATGCAAATAATACGCTGTGAAATGTATTTAGTCAAAAATATGCGATTAAAGAATTGAAATTTCAGGATTTCACTGAATTGAAAAATTAGAACCTATGCGGAAAATAGCAAAATCCAGACTCAAGGGAAACAGAATTCAAGGAAATGGAATTAAATACTAAATTTATTTTATAAGCAGAATGAATATATTGCATTTATTCATTTATCAGTATTATTGCTTCACAGCACTGGAGAATAGTTAAAGAAAATTCAAATATTTGAATGTTTATGACAGATAAAAAAAGTTTTGAAAAAAACAATTTGATTCTAGTTGGAAATTTAATCGGAGGAATATATTATCTGTATTTAAAAATATAAGAAACAACATATTTTTAGAACTCATAGAGAATGTCTTAAAAGTTTTCCAATTACATTCTCGAATAGGTCTGAAGACTTCAATTGCAAAGCTCCCTCTGGAACTAAAATGCTATATTCGTGGTATGTCTGAATGAGTATGTAAATAATTCAAATAGAGAGAACGGGTGTAAAGTTTAATTTCCAAAACTTAATATAGTGTTATACAAAATATTTAATTCTCATGTGGATGGCATTTAATAGAATGTACGCTTATTTCCTTTATTTATGAATGTTGTTCAATATTAAACGAAAGGGCAAAACTTCTATTTTATGCAAATGTAGACACTTTTAACACACATGACTATGCGAAAAAGTAAACATTTCTGCATAAAAGGCAAAGTAAGTAATTTACGTCTCATATTAAATAAACATTTTCTTTACGTATACATAACCATGTCAATTACTACCTGTATAAAAATTCCAATAGTTAAAAGGCGATTCATACAGCCTTAGACAGCAAATGTTATCTAAACAAACTACCTTATAGATTTAATGCTTTTAATTAGCTCTTATTGTGTATATAAATGTCTTCATAAATGAACTGCTAGCACAATCAAATGTAAATAAGCAATTTAATTTTAAAAAAATCATAATATAGAACATGCTATGAAGCACTAACAAAAGCATATATTCCTGCTAATAATTATAGGATTGTGATCTTGCAGAATTTGTAACCAAACTGATAGTCTTTATATATTTTTTCAAGTACTTTAAATAGCGCATCATTATTAATGTTACTTTCATAACATCATATATGATCACATTCGATAGTTCTTGATTAATTCAATTTAAGAAATACTTAGCTTTTAACTTCTGTTGGGAGGATTCAAAAGAAACATTAATTGATTTGTATGATGACAACAAATTGCATCGATATTAATCTGATCACCATACTTCATCGTACTTTGTAGATGTTAAACAAGGGGGCCATAAAATCTTGATTTATTTCAATGAAAAAGTACCTTTTTTTAGTTTCACAGATATTACGAGCTGTTCTAGAAAAAAAAACAGCTTCAATGAGGTATGTTTAAGAAGATTATGGTTTGAAACTTGCGAGCCGATTTTCAGCTTAAAAACCCTTTACTAATTAGAGATCCTACTCGGCTACTTGTTAACACATTTATAAAATTATCTCCAGATATGTTAGCCATTTGGCAATGTGCTGGCACAAAAATGGCATCAAAACAAAAAAAAATTGATATTCCTGTATTTTTTGACACAGGGATTCTGAATAATACAGTTATGAGAGTCAAGACGCAAGACAACACAGGCTTATGATTCAGGTTACTATTTTTTCCGATAGATGGCGCTATCGGCTTTTCCACTGGTCGCCTGTGGTTGTAAATATGATCGACATTCACTTTCTAGCTTTTGCAGAATTTTTTGCTCCTGATGAAGAGGGACCCATTTTGCCCTCGAAGTCGATTGGGATTTTACAAAATCTACGCCGAATACAAGGTTCTTGATTTGCCTGTCTTAGTTATGAGAGTATTTTATTTACTGAAGATACTATCTCAGGCCAAAACTCTTTCATATATATATATACGAGAATACCATATTAAAATGGATTCGTTTTCCTCTAAGACGTTCAAAATAATATTTCGAACGTCAAATTTTCTTTCCTGATCACTGACAATCAAGCTTCGAATCAGTGTACGTATAATAGTACAATTGATTTCCTTTGATACCTAGCCAGGAGGGTTCCAGCACACTCGTATATTACATTACATTACATTATCTGTGAGAGCATACGGCTTCATGATGTCTACTGTTGGATTGTGGATATGCAAAGAAATATTCTACAAGTATGGTTCAGTGAGACGTTTTTCGTCGTTCCCACTTGTTCTATTCCTTTTCCGTTTACTTTCAAAAGACAAAATACACTGCAAATAGTTTGTGCTGTCGGGTACAAAACATTTTAGCGTATATTTCTTTGTAAACTCAAATGTGCTTCCAAGGCATTCCATCTTACAGAAAACTTTTGAAAAGTAATCATTATGTTTGTAATTTGCCATCTGATATTGTGACACTAAAGAAATAAAATGAAATTGCCGAGCGTAATTCTACCCATTTCTTTCAGAAATACTTAGTAATAAACGAGACACTCATATATTTGTAGCATTTTCCATATCTCAAATGTTATTGCTGGTGTACATAATATGTTCGAACAGTTCGTTTATTCATGCTACGCTGTAAATCCTTCAATATTCCTTGATGAAATTTCGTAGCTGAAAAGTTTTTTAAATTTATTTCATTTTTGAGTATGATTTTCGGTCTTTCTATTAGCTTTTTGAATTTCTTCAGATTTGCTAAACTGAGAGAACATATTTGTTTTCTTGTTTCTAAATCATGCTCTTGTAGTACTAACTTAGAAGTCAAATAACAAAATTCAGAGCAATATTTGCAAATTTTTACAGGACTAGTTTCGATGGTTTTACCGAACCATCAGCCTCAGCTGCCAAAGTTAAAATGAGCAAGATACCATATAATGATAAGATTAGATAAGATAAGAATGGCTGCACAGGAGTTAAGCTACTGGCATCGTCTATTGATGAAATAAGAAAAAAACATAATTTCCTTAAAGGTAGAGCTGGATTGGAATTAGGTTCATTAAAGAACAGAAAGATGTTTTTAATGTGAAATGCCTCTAGAAAATCTAATTCACCAATGGGAATTATTTAAAAAAAGTCTTCCATTGGTGGATTATATTTTATAGGTGCGTTTCACACTAAAAAAATCTCTATTATAGTTAACGACACCAATTCTATTCCATCTTTACCTCCAGTCTTTAACGAAATTATGTTTTCGTTTTTTGTTTCACCAATAGATGACGCCAGTAGCTTAACTCCTGTCCAGCCATTCTTATCTTATCTTATCGCTTAATCTCATCTCGTCCATCTTCACTTTGGCGACTCAGGCTGATGGTTCGTTAAGACCATCGAAACTAGTCCTGTGAAAATTTGCAAATATAACAATAAATTTTTGTTGTTTGACTTCTAAATTAATATTTGCTCGGCGTGTTATTTTACTTTAACGTTTCTGTAGCTTAAGAATGATTCATATATCAAAAAGCTGATTTCAGTTACATAAAAAATTTTAAAAACTGAAAATGTCTTTATAAAATGTATCGAAGGAAATAAACAATTTATTCCTATTTAAATTATGGTTGTTTGTTATAAATTGTTTCCCTTATTATATTGCTTAAATTTCTGTCGTGAAGCAAGTATGTCCCACTCGCCTCTTCCGTATCTCAGCTCTGGATCAGCAGTAAACAGGGCAACTTGCATTATATTGAGATAACGAGCGATATAATGTTTTTCTGTGATAACAATGCGCAGTTTTCATTATAAATCGCCGTTTTCATTAGAAAATTATGTAGGTTGGAAAACATGATTTTAATGTTTGTCGATGCAGTCTTCTTGTCAATATTGAGAATGTGTAGAAATTATGGGCAGGGCTAATTATACATAAGATTATATTTACACTAATATGGTACTTTTGACTGGGATATTAAAAATGTTTAAAGGACAATGTGAGCACAGCCATAAATGGCATAAATAATGACGCTTAGTGCAACAATCGAAACTGCTCCCTGTGTTTTATCTATCCATTATCGTCAATGTAAAGAGAAAATAATATGGACACCACTGAAAGGATCCTAAAGGGTTCAGATCTCCGTCTAACGGAAAGTATTTATGCGACTAAAGAAAGCTAATGAAGAATAAAATTCACTTATATTAAAACCTCACGCACAAATTATACTAAGAATCTGGATAAATGTTACTTTTATGCCCAAATCAATTCTTGTCCTGAAAGCTAAAACATGATAAAATCAAATTTAATTGCAATGGTTTAATATTTTTGTTTTAAGACATTATTGCCCATTACTTTTTTAATTGAATGGCCTAATACTTTAGTATTAACTTTCACGAGCAACATTTTGTAAAAACATTATTTTTTTCACATTGCAAAATACATAATATATTCTAGAATATTTTATTAAGTTTATGTACTAGATAACAAAGATAACTAAGATAACAAGTAATTCTTATCTAAAATTATATTTGAACAGTACATTATTTAGCATATACAGGTGATTCGCTACCAGTCCGACAAACTTGCAGGGGGTGTAGGAGGAACAAAGACGACTTGTAATCACATAGGAATGCAGGGTCCCAAATGCCGTAGTTGCGAGCTATAGTGCAAAGAAGCAGAGAAAAAGAACAGAAACAGCAACACATTATGGAACAGAAAATTCGTACTACAACAGGTGTTCGAAATTATGATCAGAAGTCGTCTGGCAGGCCTTACAGCAGTGCTGCATGAAATTCATTACGTTCTGGAAGATTCTTGGCATGCCGAGTATCCTCCCGCCAGCTGCAGATATTCGCGCGACGATGTCTTTAGCTGAAGGAAAGGGTGTCTTGTACACCAAACTCTTCATGTGACCCTAGAAGAAGAAGTCCATGTATGACTGGTCCGGTGATCTGGCAGGCCAATTAACCGGGCCAACACGACCTATCCACCGCTATCCAAAGCTTACGTCGAGGTATCGTCGGATGTCAATTGTATAATCTAGAAAAGCCCCATCATGCTGGTACCACACGAAGCGGGCAACGACGGAGAAACATTCCTGCGTCAAGAAGTTCAAACAAGACTTGTTGCAAGAAGATCAGGTATGCCCTAGCGTCCAAAGGACTGGGCAGATGGTATGGTCCATTGAGTTAGTCACCAAGAATGCTGGCCCATACATTGACCGAGAAAGGCTCTTGAGCTGCACGTGGTTTGCATACGATAAGGGTTCTCCAAAGTTCACACATGGACGTTATGCTGATTGAAGCTTCCCTCACGTGTGAAATATGCTTCATCAGTAAACAATACGGACGCAGCAAATGTGCTCTCTGTAGCTCTCTGTTGCAAGAACCATGTAGCAAATGTCCTTCGGAGTGGATAATTCTCAGGCTGTAATAATTTGACGTGATGAAGATGATATGCGCTCATTTGGTTTGCTACGAGTATCTTTCAGACCGCTTCTTCATTGTCAGGTGTCTTCTTCATTCGATGTCTATCCATCGTAGCTCAAGTTAAACAACCAGTCTCAGGTAACCTTCTGTTCACATTTGCGAATATCGTATGAAGTGGAGCATGTCTGTTCGGATAACGTTACGCCCCCGAGTGGCGTGACATCGCAATCTGCAGCTCCATACACGATCAACAAGTCGACCAGTTCATCGTTTGAATACGCGTTCCTCCTACTACCTCGGGAAACGGATCGCAAATGACGACTTCCAGCGGGTGGCTGCTCATGCAACTTTCCGTTCAGCGCCATCTACTGCGAAACTACCGGGCGGAATCTTCCAGAACGTAAGGAGTTCCATGCAACGTCGCTGTCAGGCCTATCTGATGACTTCTGGCTGTTATTTCGAACGCTTGTTGTAATAAAACTGTTCATTAAATTTCTGTCCCAATAATGTGTTGCTGTTTCTGTTCTTTCACTCTGCTTCTTTGCACCATAGCTCGCAACTACAGCATTTACGATCCTACATTCCTATGTGATTCCGAGTCGTCTCTGTGCCTCCTATACACCCTGCAAATTTGTCGGTCTGGTAGCGAATCATCTTGTATGTCTACATGGACTGTAAATCTGACATGAGTTTTTATATGCATTGCATTATTTTTGCTTCTAAGTTTAATGACTTTTATTTTTAATCTTGGTTTTTGATTGTAATAATTGTTATTCTCCTATTTAAAGAATAATTTATTTTCATGTGATATTAGTTAATATAATTTAATATATTAAGTTTTTTAAGATACCTTATTGCACTCTTAAAAAGAAGAATTGTTTATATGAGTTCTGTCATAAGTAACGAAACTAAGAAATATGAAACAACTTTGAGTTTTTCACAAATATGAAATATAGATATGAAGTAATCTGCATTCACAGATATGAGACACAGATACGAAATAACATGCATTCACTAAAATGAAATACAAATGTGTAAACTACTATATAGATTGCAAATTTAAATTTTTAATATGAAATTTGTTCTTTGGCTTTCTAATAACCGTAGCTTGAAATGAATAATAAGTTTTACAGTTGAGCTCTGTGTAATGAAACTTTTATTCTTCAGTGTTTTTCGAATATTCATGAGGTATTTTTAATATACATGATCGAAAGATTAGTAGCGATATCTCATGTAAAGATGAAAAGAGAAATATGAAAATTATTTATATTATCTTCCATTTCCTTCTTTATATTTCTGCAGTACTTTAAAAAATGACCCCTCACTTAATGTTTTGAGAGTAATGCTTGTAAAATCTACAAGTCATTAGCAGTTCCTTGTGTTCGCATTTTAAACTTCAGAGCATAAGCTATCTCTCAAAATACTGTGCTTTACGATGCTGGAAAATCTAACTTATTTCTGATGCCAAAAATGAACGCTAATATGTTGTGGATGATGCAAATATGAATGCAAATATCAATGTGGACGATTCAAATATGTAAAAGTTCCGGAGTGCTATAAGTTTACAGAATTAAATTCTAAATTTCTATTGGAATGAAATATCTTCCTCGCATGTACTAGCTAGTTTCTCTCCCATTCACTTTACTGTACGTGCGTAACCATCTATGCATCTAAGTAGATAACAGATGTTTTAGTCTAATTTCGTTGCCATTTCCTCCAATATGCAAAGTTTGCTGAAACGTTCCACCAAGAGTGATTTTTTGGGGAAAACTAATTGTTAAATATAACATATTAAGTTGACTATACATGCATGCTAAAGTAATAAAGCAACTTTGGTACCTTTTCTTATAGTGAATCAAAGAACTCACAGTCTTCTTTTCAAAATATTTAAAGAACACGTCTGAAGCCTCTAAATGCTCCGTTTCATCCTACACATATTAGTAAAATGTATACAATGCTTAAAACAGCTTTCAGGGTGTTGATAAATTCCCCATAACATTAACTGTAATGCCGATAGAGGGCGCTTCTTCTTTTTTTTGTTTATGAGTAAGTGAGAGGAGTTTGAGATGTGAACCTAGGTATACTGAACCTTCGATGCAAGCTATGCCGTTTTTTAATAAATAATTTTATAATTATTACTGTGTGGCAATCTCTGTTTGTGACGAAAGAGAAGTTTTTATTCTTGAATTTTTTAATTACACAGGGGTAATGTGACGTATCGTTAAATGATATCAGGATAGATTGAAAAGCTTAAAAGAGGCTGCATTGAAACTTCATGCAAGACTTTCGAATGAACGTTAAATCAGAGGCTTCACAATATGTTTATATTCATTATTTTATCTGTAACAGAAATTTACCTTATCAGAAAAACAAAATACTGGCTTATTGCAACCATAAATCTTATCTTTCCCCACTTCATTTCAGTTGTGAGGTAAAATATATTTAGTAGCTTTTCGTAAATTCACTGATGGTGTTTATCGCTATTGTCAAAAGTTTACATGGTAGCAAAAGAGTGGGCGTCTAAATGACACAGGCGTCCTTCATATTTCATAATCTTTCGAAGTGCGTATTCGCAAGAGATATGGTCCAAAGAAAATGAACTCTCATAAAATATTAAAAAAGATAAAAATCTTAACGTTTCAGAGTAGACTTTTATGATAACCTAAGAATATATTTTTTGTACTCTGCCGGAGTTTAGCATAGTATAACTCATGCGAAATTAAACAAAAGATAAGAGCATTAATTTATTTCATTTTCTTGACACTCCTCGGATCGTTAACTTCCTGCTATTTCAGAAAAGATCACGGTAATGACATCATTTTAAAGATAGACAAAAAAGAAAAAAAAAGTGTAACATAAATCTGTTAGCATTAGCATATTTCTCTCTGTGGGTATTAAGTAGATAGTGCAGACACAAGAACACTATGCTTCACATTCACATTTACGGTGCTAGCCATTTTTATGTCGCATAATACAAGTAGTTATAGACTTAATTGCCGTGAAATGTCATTTACTGATTTGAAAGACTATGTTAAGTTTCATACGATTTTACAGGTTCAAATGCAAAATATTCTAAATTTAAGGGAGTATTTTTGGATATTGCTCTAGAATTTGGTATAAAATTACGAAATAGTTTAAAGGAAAAAAATAGTCAAATGCAAATTATTCATCAAATTACTCATAAATTTAGTGGTCGCAAAAAATAACTTTACTGTAATTAATTTAAAGTTACTTAAATGAATTAATCCACTTTCAAAGAAAAATACTTAAATTTTTAATGCGAAAACAATTACGGTTGAACTGTTTGTTTGAATAAATATGGGAAAGAAGGAGGTTGAATTACGAATAAAGGATGCATAGAAATTAGATTATTTCAAAGCAGGAGAGATGAAAAATGAGCAATGCCGTCACCGGGACTCGAACCGCGGAACTCTCGAATACGCACCGATTGCGCTGATCATTACACCACGAAGTAGTAGTTGTCATATTACATGCTAAGAAGGCTGGAGAAATACCTTATGTACTCCCCCCTTTTAAAGGGTGACTGGGGATTAGGAGACCTAATTGCCAAGTCCTGGAGGTGAAAAATCATCATCCACCGACCTTTTAGTTAAAGCGCCACTGTAGAGACATTAGGTATTTTTTCAATAATAGGGGTGATGAAAAATGAGCAGTGCCCTCGATGGGACTCGAACCATGGACCTTTCGGATACGCGCCGAGTGCGCTGACCGCTACACCATCAAGTCATGCGAAGAGAGCGGGAGAAATATCTTACATACTCCGCCCATTTAAAGGGCGACTGGGGATTAGGGGACACAGTGTCCAAATCCCGATGGCGGAGAATCACCATGCACCACCTTTTTTTTTGTTCGAGCTCACTTGTAGAGTCAATAGGTATTTTTGAAGCGGGAGTCATGAAAAATGAGCAATGCGCTCCCAGGGACTCGAACCACGGACTTGTCAAATACGCGTCGAACGTGCTGACCACTACATCACGAAGGCACGCCAAGAAGCCGAGAGAAATAACCTTATATACTTTCCCTTTTAAAGAGCGACTGGGGGACCCAATCGCCAAATCGTGGTGGTGGAGAATCATCATCCACCACCTTTTTTTTAGTTCGGGCGCCATTTGTAGAGAATTTAGGTATTTTTGAAAGGGAGGAGGGAGCGAAAATTAGCAATGCCTTCGCCGGGACTCGAGCCACGGACCTCTTGGATGCGCGTCGAGTGTGCTCATCACTACACTACGAAGGCATAGTAAGAAGGCAGGAGAAATACCTTATATACTCCCCCTTTGAAAGGGCGACTGGAGATTCGGGGATCCAATTACCAAACCCCGGTGGTGGAGAATCATCATCCACCACTTTTTTTTAGTTAGAGCGCCACTGTAGAGTCGTTAGGTATTTTGAAGCAGAAGTCATGAAAAATGGGCAGTGCCCTCCTAGGGTTTCGAACCACGGACCTCTTGAATACGCGTCGAGTGTGCTGACCACTACATCACGAAGACGGGAGAAATACCTGATAAGGAGACTAATATGGAAAGAAACCAAAAAATATTGGGAAAAAAAAACTGTCGAAACGCTAAACGTAATTTTATGAAGAAAGGAGCCTGCAGTCTGATACTTTAACTTTCACAATAGTACTTGAAAACTACCATAAATAAGGTGCTTTTGCAGCGTGAAACATGAGGTAGAAAATTAAATTTACTTGATTTATTTTATTTTAACTTTGAGAAATACACTTGCCTACATCATGTAGCGCAAAATTGGAAAAATCAATAAGTAAAATTTTAGGTTATGGCGTGAGGTTTGAAAATACGTTTTATTTACAGACATTAAGAAACTAAGGCTTAACAACTATTATACACTGGATGACAACATAGCATCTAAATGGCTCCTGTACCTATAGCGCATGTATTGGCAACAGTATGATTTTAAAAGGCAAGTATTTCCTTTTTATATTTGCAGAGAACGTAACAGACGTTTGAATTTTTCAATGGTAATAAAACGACGCTGAAAGTAAACTTAGCCTTTTGATACATTTTCTAAATGCAGGGTGTTTATACAGTTCCGGACCCATTGTGATGTTTAATAACTCATAAAATAATGAAGATATAAACAAACTTATGGCATTTATTGATGGAATAACTTATATGTTTTCCTTTCCAGGTTTGAATATCTTTACGTTTTGTAAATATCGCCTGCGCGTGTGGTTAATTTCAGATAATTTCATTTTCCAGTCTAAATATCTGTACATTTCTAAATATCGTCTGCTTATTAATTGCATTTTTATCTCTTTTAGTGCTGGACTTTTTCCTTTGGGGATTTGTAAAGGACAACTTTTGCAGGAGGAGAGTGTCGAACATTGATGAATTACAACTGCAATAGCCTCTGTGGATGCCGACATGCTTGCCGGTACGTGGCGTGAAATTGTAATGTACCTGGCGTGAAATTGAATATACACTGGTGTGCAAAAATTAAGGACGAGACGGTTTTTTCAATATAAATTTTTACAAAAGCTTTCCAAATCAACACATTTAATACCGTAAGATCCCCAATACGTAAGGACATGAGTTATGTAAGCAACACTTACTAAAAGAGAAATCAGAGGGATAAAAAGAAGCTTTATTGAAAAAGTAGCATGGAGCGCAATGCGACTGAAGGCCGAAACATCCGTGTGAGGGGTGTCCAGCAAGAAACATCTGGCCTTTAATAGGGGATATGATCTCCCCTGACTGCTAGGCAGGTTTCACATCATTTGTGCATGCTGCATATGTGGTTGTTAATGAGCTTTTGGAACACTGCTGCTCGTTCCTCTTGTAGCCCCAATCGCAGTTTCGGAATCGTTACTGGCGATACGTTACGTGCTGCCACGGGTCTCCCTAGTAAGTTCCGTACATGCTTGACGGGATTTAGATCCAGAGACCTTGCCGACCAATTCATGTGTTCAATATCTTCACTCTTCAACAGCTCTTCGACAGTAACTGTGCGATGAGGTGGAGCGTTGTCATCCATGAAGAGGACTGAGGACCCATAGCCCTTGTGAAATGACGCATGTAAGGAAGAAGAACATCGTTACAATAACAGTCCCAGGTGACGAACCTCTTTGGGAGATATGAAGGTCGGTCCGGCTACCAAGCATTATGTCTGCTCGAACGAGAACTCCGCGACCTCCAAAACAGTCCCTTTTGATGATGTTGAAGGGGTTATTGCGTGTTCCCCGCTCTGTCCAGATGTGTATGTGTCTAGAATCGCAACTCAGACTAAATCTGCTCTCATCTGTAAAGAGTACTCGTCCCCATTCATTGTCTCTCCAATTCCGGTGTTCCCGGCACCACAGAGAACGCCTTCTCCGATGGGCAGGCGTTAGAGGTACACACCGTACAGGGCGTCGTGCAAACAGACCACCACCGTGCAGTCTTCTGGCCACGGTAAAACGCGATATCGGTCGTCCAGTCGCCTGTGTCGTGTGTCTAGCGATTTCTCCCGCTGTCTGCCGCCTGTTTCTTCTGGCCTGTAAGGCAATATACCGGTCATCTGCGGGTGTGGTTCCTCGTGGACGACCACTACTAAACCCCCGGATAGCTGTTCCTGTAGTTTGAAATTGTCTCCAAAGTCGTGAAACGATGCTGTGAGCAATTCCGAACTCTGCAGCCACACTTGTCACACTGTGGCCTTCCTCCAACTTCCCAATGATTCGACCTCGGGTAAAAGCATCCAGATGTCGTCTAACAGATTGATTATTCGCCATTTCTCGCTGAGGTAGCAACTCGGTGTGATTTTAACTGCTATACGGCGTGCAATCTCCTTGCCAGAAATACTGATCTTACACCGACAACATGCTTTATACTACTCAGACACTCCCCCATTACGTCTACCTGCATAGCTGCGCATGTGCTACCGTACATCACCTTACTTAATCTCCTGATTGGCCTTTGTGTCCGCTCTGCCTCTTCGCTCAGCTGATATGCTAAGTTTTCGACTTCGTTCTTAATTTTTGCACACTAGTGTAGACTTGATATTCTCCGTGCGACGAAGGGGGCACACTTGGAAGTTCATTCACAAGGGGCATGAAACTTTTGAGTCTATTTAACCATTTATGTTATTAATTTTAATCTATCTTTATTATTTTATGAGTTATTAAACATCAAAATGGGTCCGGGACTTTATAAACACCCTGTATTACACCATACCTGATACAATACACTACTATGTATGAATTATTGTTCATTAGTGACTATCATCAAATAACACAAGTGAAAGATAATTTATCGTATGTTATATGTATTAGGGGGTTGGCATTCCGTTCATGTGGATGCACAACTTTCCGTGAGCTAATAAATTAAAATCATGCTGTTAAAACATACAACAAAGTCTTGAACCTTGTAAGATCTCGCTGGCCCAACTTGTCAGAAACAGGGGTAGTGATTCCTACTGTGTGTGAATTTACACAGAAACGTAAGAAGGAGTTAGAACCCTTTCTATTTTATCTTTGAGATGACAAATACGTCTACTTGACGTTCACAAACTGCGCCAACCCGGCGGTAAACTAAAACAAAACGTAAAACTGAAAGTAATGATTAGATGAACAAATATCAAAACACTACCGACGAGGCTCTGAGATCCTAAACTAACCACGTTTTTAATTACCGCTGAGATTTCAGCAAGATTACTGATTAAACAGTTGAAAATTAGCAGTTCTGCAAAGCTAGGCACACAAGCCGACACGCGCTGATTTAAAATCTGCCGAGGAATCTAACTAGCGTAACTTCAAAGCAAGACTCTCACACTCTCGGTTTCTTTTCCTATTTAATTCAACTAGCTTTTGCTAAATTTGAATAAACTGCGCGTGCTACTACATACAATTTACATACTCTGGCACGGGCATTTCTAGGGGATAAATGAAGGCTAAACAGGAAAGATAACTTAAAATAAATGTTAGTTAAAATAAATATAAACCCTACAACCTTTAATCTTCAAGTATATATGTTGGTTTAGCAGGAGAAACATGATACCTCTCTCACTGAATTGAACGAAACAATACCTCTAATATAAGACAATCGCGCACATGCATTATGCACAATGAATTTTAAAACTTTAGTCACATAATAGTGAGTATGCGTGTGGCCTATAAGAAAGTATTGTTACGAAAAATTCGGCGGTTGCGCCTGTATGTAAGCTTTCCGGCATAGCACTAGGGTTGCCATAACATAGTGTATGGCAGGGTTGCCAGATTGGCGACTTTATCGCCCATTTGGCGAAAAAATTGGCGATATCCCATGGTCCAATCGGGAAGCTTCTAGAATAACTTCCTGTCGAGATATTTCTCGAAACGTGTCGAACTTAAAGAAAAGCTATATAAACCCTTGCGTGTCCGAGAGCGAGGAGTTAGTTGGGTTGCAGAGAAGTTAGTGGCGAGTTAGTTGCGAAGATTGTGAAGTGTTGCGAGCAGTGTGATTAGTTGTGAGAATAGCTGCTACGCGAGAGTTCTGTGAAGCAATCGAGATAGTGCTTTGCCGTGAAGCTATCTTTACAGTATAGCTTGAAAGTGGATTGGTGATTGTTCCACGGTGTTCATTAGAAGTTTAGTGTTGCCGTGAAGCTACCTGTACAGTTACAGCCTGAAGCTGTGTTGCTGATTGTTTCAGCGTATTTATTGTAGATTTTCGACGCTTTTAAAGGTGATTTTGGAACTGTGCTGTAAATAGTGATTCCTGTAAATAAATTGTGCTTTGTATTGTTCTGCATCGTGTTTTCATCGGTTACTCTCAAATCCACGAACCCGTGAAAACGCAACAACTGGTGTCAGAAGTGGGATTTGAGAGTGAATGCCAGTCATCCGTCTACAGGAGAAAATGAAGGCGGAGGAAATGAAAGCTTTGATGGACATGTTAGCAGCTCTGAAAGCCGGACAAGAAGAGATGAAACAAGACATAAAAGCCGGACAAGAAAAGCTTCAAGAGCAACTGCGACAGATGGAAATGGAGCAAAACAAGGTTAGAAGCGACATCATGGAGCTTAGAGAGGAAACCAAAACCAAATTACAAGATATGAAAGAGGAACTGAAGGAGGAAGCTGCAACTAAAATAGCCGATATGGAAGAAAGATTCGAAGAAAAATTTAGGAAGTTTCGGGAAGAGGTAGACATGTTGAAAGAAAAACGAACTGAGCCGAAGAGAGAAATTGAAGATTTTAAGATTCTCCCAGGTTCTCCTCACACGGCAATCAAACCCAGTACGTACGACGGAAAATCGTCGTGGAATGTGTACAAGACCCAGTTCGCCATCGTGGCTGACACTAACAGATGGGATTCCCAGATGAAGGCATCACAGCTAGCTGCATCACTCCGAGGCGATGCTGCAGATATCCTAGGAGTTCTGCCACAAGACCAGATTTCCAGTTTTGATGCCCTCTCGAACGCACTAGAACTCAGATTCGGAGAAAAATGCGTAAAGGACTGTAGCCGTCTCCAACTCAAAACCCGCCAACAGAAAACGACTGAAAGCCTCCAAGAACTAGCAACTGATATTGAAAGGCTGGCGCACCATGCATATCCGGACTGTCCACCCGATGTCCGTGAAAATCTGGCCCTTATGCATTTCGTCGATGCAGTCAAGGATCAGGAAATTCAGAAGGCTCTCAGGTTGGCAGATCTCAAAGACCTGAAATCTGCATTAATCTATGCGATGAAGTTTGAGTCGGCTCAGCAGGCAACTCGAAAAGATCGCCATCCGATCAGAACGGCTAAAGTAGAAAATGAAAATTTTGATGTCAGAAAATTTAAACAAGAAATGTTAAGAGAGATTCGGGAAGCGTTAAATAAGCCAAATAACAGAAACACCGACAAGAAAGCAATGAAGTGCTGGAATTGCGGACTCGAAGGACATCTGCGCAGGAACTGTCACGTGAGCCAAGACCGGGAGGCAGCTCCCGTGAAACAAAACCAGGGAAACTAAAGTGCGGCAATTTCACGGGGCGGAGATTGCCAGGCAGAGATGTAGCCCCTCTGAAAGTTCTTCAGATCTCGTCAATGAGCGGCGGAGATAACGGATTGTTCGTCGAAGGATACGTGAATAAACACCCTTGTAAGATGATCATCGATACGGGAGCCAACGTAACCATCGTCAGAACAGACGTAGCGCGGGAACTAAACGAGACTTTGCGCTGGACTCCGCCCTGTGTGACTCTACAGACAGTGACAGGTGACAAGATCCCCATTGAAGGTAAAATTAACATCACCATTACCTTCGGAAATGAGACTTACCAGCACTTGGCATTCGTCGCTGACATCGCGGACGAATTAATACTTGGACTAGACTTTTTGCGGAAATATGACTTTACACTGGACTTCAAACGCAACGAAATGCATTCTGCGAGGGAGGATATACCCGTGTTTGAAGTGAAGAGTGATATTCCTTCAGCTCACCAAGTAATAGCGAAAACGGACGTCACGATCCCTCCCATGACAGAATTACTAATATCCGGCTGCATAGGAAACAGAAATAGCTCAAGTTTGGAATAATTGAATATCCCGAAAATAGCTCGAGAAATGTATTAGTCGCCTCTACATTAGTGGACCTCTCCAAAAATTTCGTCCCCGTGAGAGTGGCGAATGTTAGCCATAGTCCGAGAACAATCCAGAAGGGTAAAGTGCTGGCAACCTGCACGCCGGTTACGTGCGTTTACAAGGCCCCACATGCAATGCCCACTGAGTCAACAGCGAAATTAATTGATGAACTGCTGCAGAGAACAAACTTAACCGCCGAACAGAAATGTGCAGCAGAGAAAACAATTAGTGAATTTGAAGATCTATTTTCTCGAACATCCAGAGATGTTGGCCGCACGAAATTGACACAACATCGAATTGACACGGGTGATCACTCACCGATCAAGCAACATCCCAGACGCCTACCATTCGCAAAGCAGGAAGAGGTTGGAAATCTTCTAAAGGAGATGCAAGAAAGTGACATCATCGAGCCATCCACAAGTCCATGGGCATCTCCTATAGTTCTCGTCCGGAAGAAAGACGGCTCGACAAGATTTTGTGTCGACTACCGGAAGCTAAATAATATCACTAAGAAAGACAGCTACCCTCTTCCGAGGATTGACGACACACTAGACACGCTATCAGGACACAAATGGTTCTCCACTCTGGACCTTAAGAGCGGATACTGGCAAGTGGAAATTCACCCGGACGATAGAGAGAAAACTGCGTTCACTACTGGCCAAGGACTGTGGCAGTTTAAAGTTATGCCGTTTGGACTCTGTAACGCCCCTGCAACATTTGAACGCTTGATGGAAACAGTGCTTCGTGGCCTATCTTACGAGTCCTGTCTGGTTTACCTTGACGACATCATTATAGTGGGCCGTACGTTCGAGGAACATCTAGAAAACATCAGGAAGGTGTTCCAAAAATTGAAAGATGCCAACCTCAAACTAAGTCCTTCTAAATGCAAGCTGTTCCGCAGCGAAGTCACCTATCTGGGTCACATCATCTCCGCCGAAGGTGTCCGTACGGATCCAGAGAAAGTTTTGGCAGTCAAGGACTGGGAACGCCCTGTGGATGTTCATCAACTTCGGAGCTTCCTGGGACTCTGCACTTATTACAGAAGATTTGTAAAGGGGTTCTCCAACATCGCAAGACCTCTGCATAGATTAACGGAAAATAAACAGAAATTCGTGTGGACTGAGGAATGCGAAAAATCTTTTAATGAGCTGAAGACGGCATTAACATCTACGCCTGTGCTCGCATATCCCCAGATCGACAAACAATTCATACTTGATACGGATGCAAGCAACGAAAGTGTTGGAGCTGTCCTTTCCCAGATGATTGACGGTGAAGAGCGAGTGATAGCCTATTGGAGTAAGTGCTTGTCAAAACCGGAAAGGAATTATTGCGTCACTCGGAAAGAATTGCTCGCTATCGTAAAAGCCATAGAGCATTTCCATCATTATCTCTATGGCAGAAAATTCTTGCTCCGCACCGATCATGCTTCCCTAACTTGGCTATTGAATTTCAAAAATCCTGAAGGACAGATAGCCAGATGGATTCAAAGACTCCAGGAATATGACTTTGAAATAAAACATCGTAAAGGCTCCTCCCATGGAAATGCGGATGCTTTATCTAGGAAGCCTTGTCCTGCGCATTGCGGGTATTGTTCAAGAGCACAAGCTAAGTATGGTTTGGCGAATCCTAGCATCCGACAAGTAACATCTTCAACAGCATCGGAGCCAGATCCGTGGAGTCATGAAAAAGTTAGAGAAGACCAGTTGGCGGATCCTAACATTAAGCCAATAATAGAGCTGAAGGAATCATCGGCTACGAAACCCAAGTGGCAGGACGTTTCCATCTTCAGTCCTATGACTAAAAGGTACTGGGCTCTCTGGGACTCACTTCACCTTCGAAATGGAGTCTTATATCGACTGTGGGAAAGCGACGATGGAACTAATAAAAGATGGCAGCTGCTGCTTCCTCAAAACCGAATACCTGATGTCCTGAAAGAAATACACAGCAGCCCAACAGGAGGGCATTTCGGCTATATGAAGACATTAAACAAAGTTCGAGAGCGCTTCTTTTGGAGTTCCGCAAGAAACGACGTTGAGAAATGGTGCCGGTCTTGCGATGCCTGTGCAGCCAAGAAAGGACCAAAGGAACGCTGTCGCGGAAGAATGCAGCGATACAACGTTGGAGCGCCTTTCGAGCGAATTGCCCTTGATATACTGGGACCTCTGCCATGGACTAAAGATGGCAACAGATACATTCTAGTTGTCATGGATTATTTTACGAAGTGGCCTGAAGCATATCCAATTCCAGACCAAGAGGCTGTCACTACGGCTGAAGTCCTGTTGCAGAATTGGGTATCTAGATTTGGAACTCCCCTCCAGATTCATACCGACCAAGGCAGGAACTTCACTTCGGCTGTGTTCAAAGGACTGTGCGACTTATTGGAAATAAAGAAAACACAGACCACCCCGTTACATCCGCAGTCTGACGGCATGGTGGAGAGATTTAACCGCACAATCTTGAACCACCTATCGCTTATGGTTTCCAAGAACCAAGAAGACTGGGATCGTAAGCTGCCCCTGTTCCTGCTTGCTTACCGTAGTGCCGTCCACGAGAGTACCGGCTATTCCCCTTCTCAAATGCTCTTCGGTCGTGATCTCCGTCTTCCGAGTGACCTGCTTTTCGGCCGTCCTCCGGATCTACAGTCCTCTCCTGAGGAGTACGTTCAAGATCTCCAAGCCCGGTTGGAAACGATGCACAGGTTTGCTCGAGAGCGAATTAACATCTCGACGGACAGGATGAAGAAGAGGTACGACGCAAGAGCGACCGAACATAAGTTCCAGGAAAACGACAAGGTTTGGCTGTGGAATCCAAGCCGTCGTAAGGGCATTTCTCCCAAACTGCAATCGCATTGGGAAGGTCCCTACACAGTCCTCAACAGACTGAATGACGTCGTAATACGGATCCGTAAGTCTCCCAATTCCAAACCTAAGATTGTACATTATGATAGGTTAGCTCCATACTATGGCCATAGTAATTAGTGATAGTTATTTTTGTTATGGGTACCCCGTATTTCGTAATGTTTTTATGTTTAATTGTATGATTTATGCATAGTTGCTTGTACATAGATCTTTGTAATTAGTGTAAATGTTTTTGTTATTTGTAAATAATGTAAATATTTGTTTCTTTAGTTATGTTATTTGTTTGTTTTATTACCTTTTGTATGTATCGAATTATGCTTCTGATCAAGGATTGTACTGCCCGGAACGTGCAGTCCTTGGGAGGGGGCAGTGTTACGAAAAATTCGGCGGTTGCGCCTGTATGTAAGCTTTCCGGCATAGCACTAGGGTTGCCATAACATAGTGTATGGCAGGGTTGCCAGATTGGCGACTTTATCGCCCATTTGGCGAAAAAATTGGCGATATCCCATGGTCCAATCGAGAAGCTTCTAGAATAACTTCCTGTCGAGATATTTCTCGAAACGTGTCGAACTTAAAGAAAAGCTATATAAACCCTTGCGTGTCCGAGAGCGAGGAGTTAGTTGGGTTGCAGAGAAGTTAGTGGCGAGTTAGTTGCGAAGATTGTGAAGTGTTGCGAGCAGTGTGATTAGTTGTGAGAATAGCTGCTACGCGAGAGTTCTGTGAACGGAAAGCAATCGTGATAGTGCTTTGCCGTGAAGCTATCTTTACAGTATAGCTTGAAAGTGGATTGGTGATTGTTCCACGGTGTTCATTAGAAGTTTAGTGTTGCCGTGAAGCTACCTGTACAGTTTCAGCCTGAAGCTGTGTTGCTGATTGTTTCAGCGTATTTATTGTAGATTTTCGACGCTTTTAAAGGTGATTTTGGAACTGTGCTGTAAATAGTGATTCCTGTAAATAAATTGTGCTTTGTATTGTTCTGCATCGTGTTTTCATCGATTACTCTCAAATCCACGAACCCGTGAAAACGCAACAGTATTTTTCTTTCCACAACTTGCAGTTGTTACCAACAAAGATCTTTTATTATCTTTAGAGAGATAGGGAAATAATCTTTTATTTGAACTATATTTAGTTGATTAATATTACCTAAAACAATATGAAATATCGCTTTTGTCTCTGCATTGCTTTAATGGTGACCATATTTCAAAATGAAGTATTTTCCCAATAGATTGTATTACAGACATTTGAGAAAAATGTTTAGATTCAGTTTTTTGATTAAACATATTTTTCTTCCAGGCGTAGCACAATTCATATTCTTTCTAAATTTAATCAAATTTCGTTGCTGAATGTAAAGAAATGCATATATCTGATTCCTTCTTGTTTTATGAAACTAACGTATTTGCTTCAACTGTGCATTGAATAGAAAATAATTAACATCTTTTTATAATAGAATTCCACAGAACCACTTCAAATAGAACCATAGAACGTCTCATAGAATACTCACAATAAAACTAATACTTTGTTCTTACAAGTCTCTCCTGTTTTTTTAAACAGAATGCTTAATTCGTCTTCTTAAATGCTGTAATATCTCTACCCTTTTTTTGAAGGTTGGGCTAAAATAAGGATTGTTAAAAAGTAAAACTGTTTTCAGAAATCCAAATAAAATCATAGGAAATCATACGATGTGGTAATAATTATCTAAAATATTAATGTCTTATTATAATTAATGCATGTTAATGTTTAGGGATATACAAGACTCGGTAAGCATTCTAGTGTTATCACGAAATTAAAAATTTGATGTGTACACCACGTGACATTCTTGCACGGCCACTAAATTGTATGCATTTTTCCTGCATTTCATTTAAACTCATTGAATTGAATTAAATCTACTTTGTCAATAGCGCATAAACCACAGTAGAATAAATGCACTCTTTAAAATTCACTATATTTACTTACCATAGCGACACTCTGGGGCTAAGTTTACTTAACAGAGTTTACATCTCATTCATTTTATAACACAGAACACAAACATTACATGATCTGAAGAATTATCTAAACGTTGCCACATCTTCTATTCAAATATTATAATACATCTAAAACGATGTATAAAAGAAATTAAATAAATAAAAAAGATAAAGTTTTTCACAGACGATTCATCGCCGCTTACCTGATGCGCATTACCTCTTTCCGAGACAGACTGATGACAATATTTGTTGCTAATACGAAACACTCGGATTTCATTAAAGATACATTTCGTATTCCATTAATCCAGTTCTCACTTCGCGGCAAGGCAAAAATGCATAAAAACTCAATATATTTTCATTAAAAATTGAAAGACATAGAAAAATGTAAAACACCAAGTACAGTTAAAACAATTAAAAACAGTTTTTACAATTCAAATTGCAGTTTCTACCTAAAAACAAACATTTTGGATAACAGGCAAAATGGCAGATTTTTTGGTGCACAAAACTGAAAGTTTACTTTAGGTCTCACTTGGCAAAAATACACTCCAGACGAAAAACCTGAATTTAATTTGTAGTGGACGCTATGCTGAGGCAAGACATGGGATAATTTAATAACTTAAATGATAATTCCAGAATGGATTAAGCATGATTAATTTCGCAATAATAAAAGAAGGCGTTATTTTTGTTGTTGCGAAGCTTAGTTTCTCTAGACTGGCAACAAATCTACTATTCTGCTAAATTTCATATATAAACAAATATGGCTGCTATGGTAAAACTAATTAGGCATAGACGCACTCAAACTTTTAAATTGTTGACAGTTTTACAAATATTGCATGCACATTTACTAAAGGCACAAAAGCCTTAACCGGAAGATAAGAACAACATAATTCAATCATATTTAAAGCAAAAAAATGCGCCATTTACCAATATATAAGAATAAAAAAACTGAGCTCCCTGAGCCTAGTAACAGAATTATTCTTTTAGTGCTGCTGATTGCAACCAAAAAGGGAGGTGCACATCTACATGTTATAGCAGTCCCATACACAAAATTTCAACGTTCTCAGGCTACTCGTTCTTGGGTTATGCGAGACACATACATACATGCGTACGTATAGACGCCATGAAAAAAAGCTCTTCTGAATCCATTTTAAATCAATTGTATAATTCGTTTGGGGGAACAGAGACCTTTGTTCTGTCATTACGTACAGATGTCACTCAAAAACATCGTTAAATTGCATTCGATATCGGTCAAAATGGATATTTTCTTTGAAATATGGCACCCGGATTTTTTTGTGATTACAATACTTTCTTTACTTCGTACAAGGAAGTAAAAATGTTCATGCTGTTCAATAAACAACTGAGAATGCGTTTATCGTATTTTTGGTGTTTAGAATTTACTACCTTAAACTAAACAAAAGAATCTTTCGGAACAAGTGATTGTTAGTGTAATAGCTGAGCGAACATATTTGTTAGTAACAAACTACAACGAATCTTTATAATTCTAGCCGTTGCGTACAAGTATAGATATTAATGAAAGGTAAAGAATTTATTTCAGAATTCATGATAATTTTTAATTGACTTTGGCACAAATCGATTGCATTTCGCTATAAGAAACAGTTTGTAGGGCTTTAAGTGTGCAATAAAGCAATGATAAATCACTGAAATACCCAGAATAACGCATCTCTTCTCTCCGAAATCCTTCAATCGAGTCCAAACAGGGCACTTGCGAAAGACCCCTTGTCCAGAGATGAAGTATATCCTCTCATGTCCACTTGTCATCTCTCTAATCATCCATCACCTTCATTACACAGGAACTGTCAAGAGCGCTGACATTGTGTAACAAAGCCCACTTCAAAAGCATTGGCTCCAGGGATCCTTTACTTATTTCCTGTTAATTCTCATGGAAATGCCTCTTGCGGGAATATAATTTCCATATTTGTCTGCATCATTCGAAATTTAATTTCTTCCGGATCGTATCAGCTTGTCAGAAATTAGTTCAGTCCATTATGGGGTGTTTTATCATCCCCATGTATTATCCGATTTCAGGATAATTAAAACTAAATTAACATCATATAAGATGAAAGCAAAAGAAAAGAAATATTGTTTTCAAAATTTCTTTTCATTTTCATCGCTTAGAAACTGAGATACCAGTAAGCTTAGGGAGCAAAACAAATAAATATTTTATAAACAAAACATACACAAAATACTTTCTGTATTTTGGGAGTTTCTTGAATTTCTATAAAGGACATGCTGCAGAACAACAAATATTTTGATAATGATATTAATAAATAAAAAATTAAAATGACATGTATTTAAAAATTGAGTATATTATTTGCGTATTAATATGTCTGTAAAATATTACGTAAGATTAAAAATAATTAAATGCCTGCAATAAAAGTTTTTATGTTCCTCAACTTTAAAGTCTGAAATGGAACTTTTTCAGGTAAAGTTTGTAAACTGTTTATTTCATAATTCAGTTTTGTTTCCTTTATGCAGATCGCACTATTTCCATGTGTAATCTGAAAATAAATTACATTAATTAGTGATGAAATTTTATGTTAATAATTGATAAAATTTGAACAGTGGCATATTAAATGTTGATATTAGCAAATAGGCTACTCAATCTCATTAATTTCACTGATCACGTTACGATTATTGTTGGTATCTTTTACATCGTACTAAGTTTACGTACTGTACGAGTATCCCTTACGTTTTGTCCTTTATATGCACATTTTTTTATATTTAATCATCTTAAAGTAATTTTCATTTTTTAGAAGGCAATCAATATCTAAATATCGGTAGAATTAAACGTTTCAAAAGGCCGTCTATTTCATTCTTAGCCTGTTCATTTCACACTTGACAATTCAGGTTTATCACATTATCACAGTAGTCTCAAACTCAAATTGAAAGCGAGTCCAATGCACGATCTGCATTAGGCGTGACAAAATTAAAATAAAAAGGAACAAAGAAAGAAAATTTTTTTCTCTTAACAAAAATAAAATTTGTTATATAAATTTAAAATTTTTACCACATATATGTCAAAACTTACATATTAAAATAAAGCAAAAGTAATTCAAATTCATACTTATTTCCTGCCTGAAATCTTAAAGTTGGCACCTGCAAAGAACACACAATTCTTGGTCACAGGTTGTAATTCGAATTCATTGATAGCTGAATATCGAGATTTTCAGTTTGAAATTTATTTAAATAATTGTAATATACTGAAGTTACTACTAAATAACTTATCTTTAACTCAAAAGAAATATATGAAAATTTTCCAAGAGAGAAAAACTTGAGACTAAACAGTGGAATCTATTACTTTCTTACAGTGTAATCTTTCTTTTATGTATTCAGTTCTTCTATGTCGTATACAGAGAAAAAAATATTTGTAGTTAATATTTATAAAACTCTTTATTTCTCACTATACCTTTCACGTACGGGTCTAAAATTTTCGCCGGCGCCATTTCACCATGGACGTTTCACTGTCAAGACATATTTTTCTTTATATGACTGTATTACATCTTGCCGTATTACAATATACTGGTGTTAAATTTATTTAGTTTAATAATCCTGTTTACCTTTTGTATACGTAACAAATGTTGCTTATCGATAATTACACTGGTGAAATAAATTAAGAGAATTTTCATATTTGATCTACGATCTCCAGAACTAGTGGACGGATTTTATTAAAATTTGGTGTGAACATAGGCTGATATAATGTAAACAAAATAAACATTCAACAGTTATAATAGACACACATGTTCGTGCGTAACACACATGGGAGTCTGAAGGTCTGAAGTAGCGGTTGCAGAAGACACAAAATGAATGGGTTAATAGGAGGTATAATCCCCTCTTACAGCCATACAGTCCTCGTAGCGTGATGTCACACTGGAAACAAGGCAGTTCATCAGTGCTTGTGGCAATTGGTTCCACTCATTCAGCAACGCTGTTTTCAGTTCCTGCATGGTTCTCGGAGGGGAGTTGCGAGTTGCAATTGCCCTCCCCAGAGCGTTCCAGACGTGCTCTATAGGGTTCAGGTCTGGAGACCTGTCTGGCCAATCCATCCGGTGAATATCCTCACTCACCAGACGTCCTGTAAGATAAACTCGGAGCCCACTGCACACCGGAAAAAGCGAACATAGGGCTACAAGACCGCATACCTATCCTCAGACCAGTAACACAGCCTCAATCAAAGACATGGAGAGGTGTGCGGCCATCCAACAAGATGCCTGCCCAGACCATTACACCACCACTGCCATAATTGTTGATTTCACAGACATTGGAGGGTAGATAGCGGGTCCGTGGCTCTCTCCATATGAAAGTAAAGCGAGAATCAGTGTTTAAGATAAAACGGGACTCGTCGGTGAACAGAACGGTGGCCCATTGCTCCGTACTCCAATCACTATGCTGCTTGCACCATACTAATAGGGTTCCCCTGTCCGTAGACGTCAGCGGGACGCAAACAGCCGGTCAGCTGGCAAACACCCTCTCTCATTCAGTCTTTTGGAAACAGTCACCCTTGTTACACGGGTTTCTGTGGCTGCATACAGGTCCCGAGAAAGCTGAGAAGCTGTAGCCCTTTTGTTACGCCTCGCTAAAATGGACAAATAGCGATCTTCTCTGGCCGTCGTAGCTCTTGCCCAGGCTTTCTCTCAAAGGATCTAGTATCCTGAACCTGTTTTCATAGGTT
>KK120135.1:7944-31280 GCA_000611955.2 Stegodyphus mimosarum
CAAAGAATATGTACTGTTAAGAAGGAAAACTTCGCAGAAGCAGAAGTGGCTCCCTTCCAACGAAAAGGGAAACAACTGCGCATGCGTGAAATATCTGTCGCCAAAAAGTGCCAAAGCTCGAAGCTGAATGTCGAAGTTGGTTTGGACAGGTTCGACCGTAACGTTTAGCAAGAGTTTAAACAAAGAATAGGTTCTTTGGTTTCAAGTAGCGATATGGACAATGGAAGTTCAACAGCCAGTGAAAGTGAAACTTCACCTAATATTTCATCATTTCCGAGTTTAAATTATCACGACAAGTCAAAGAACGATTCATCTTAACCCGTGTTCCTCAGTTTCCTATACACGTCGCGGAGGGGGAAAATGTCGGCTAGGTACCAAAGAACCGGCACATCACAGAGGGAAAATTCTAGCCAACAGATTCCGTCGCCAAATCCCTTGGCGAATGTTCCCTTTTCTTTGTAGCGGCGTTGTAGACAAAGTGGTTTACATTACGTCTATGGAGCCTTTCCTTCTTTACATAAAGGTTCTTTGCCTGCAGCTCATTCCTGTGTCGCTTTTCGCCCGGTTTTGAATGGCGATGCTCTGTCTAGTATATAACAGGTCTATGATTTCGTACGGGAAGTGCGCGGAGATCACTCAGGATTATCCTCTAGATGAAGATTTTTAAGGTTACGTACAAAATCCAGCAGGAAAACATAGAGGAAAGGAAATTAACCAATTCCTAGAGATGTGAAGAATTTGCACTGGACTTTTCAATAGTTTGACAAATTGGCCTTTTCACAGAATTTTGAAAATATCAGTTCGAGCTGTACACCTTCACCTTCCGAACAACATTACCAAATTACGTAGCTTTGAGCCTATCCATCTCTGCGCTGTACATTATATTAAGTTTTCACGGAGTAAATTATACCGGTATAGATACAGACAGACGATCAGAAATAGGCAAATTATTTAATTACGTTTTAAATGAATTTTTTTTTACATATTTGCACCATGTTATCTTAGGTAATAGTGGCTATTTGTTTAATCAGTTACTAAAAAACACCCGAGGGTTAAGGAAAGTCGCATTCGTGGAGGAATTTTTATGGGAAAAGGAATCGTATTTCCATTGCACATGGAGGAAACCACCAAAATCAATCAAGCTGACAAGCAGTCAGCTTGTTCATCTGGAACTGATTCCGGAAAGAGCTACTACAGTCCAGCGGTCTTAATCACGCTGACACAGCTGGGTCTTACGCAGAAGTTAGCTATTAAAAACTTTTTGGAGATGGTTGTTCCATACTGCGTATAGCAATTAGCCTAATTCTTTGACTTGTAGAGAAAATTTCTATAAATTTTTATCTTTGTGATTTAGTTTGTTATTAGTTTCATAGATAATCGTATCTTTTTATACAAATATGTAAAACTTTAAACTGACGCATTTAAAACTACCCTCTGCAAAGTCAAACCTAGGTCTCTGAAAGCATTCCTCTTTCAAAGTGAACGCCTAGCTAGCTGAATAGGCAACTGTGCGACTCGCTGGTTCAATTAACCTAAGTCGCGTGCAGCTACTTCAGTTTTACCGCAGCACGGGTATCGCCACTCAGCGAGGAAAAAACGGAAAAGCAGATGACAGTTAAATGCAATGGAATGGTGGATCTGCAATGTGTTTTTCTAACATCTTCCAATGTAAAATTTTTTAACGTGTTAGTTTTCACAGGACGCATGCTTCTCATCTTCTAAGCGATTACAAGTTCTTCAAGACCAGTATTTGTGTATATCATTACTCATTAGTTGTAAATATTATATTTATGTTTCCCTTGGTGCTTCTTCTTTCTTAGGCCATTTCCAGTCTCTGTAGTTCAGTTCTGCATTATGTATATATTGTGTCGTGAATTAGTATTCTGTGCTATAATTTATTTCGGAGTAGTTTATTGTGATACTTTATCTATCACCTGTTGAAGCGCAGATTTGAGTTTCATTTTTTAATTATTGCTTCCACTTTCATTCCCAGGATTTATTTCTCCCATCAACAAAGGCTTCGAAGAGTGCTCAAGACACAATGATCTCCTTTTTCGCTGCTCCGCCCTTTTCCGCCATAGAATAATTAATACCACCCCCAAAAGGAATTCTAACTTTAAATTTAGATAGATTCAATTACAATAGTTTTACTCTTTATTTCCTAGTAGATAATCACAAATAAGAAATTGTTAACTGAACGAAACACGATTAGATAAAATTATTGCGGATTTTATGGAACAAAATTAATTTTCCCTAAAAAGTCAACTTCCTTCTACGAAATCAACGATAATTTATTTTATTTTACTGTATTTTATTTTATTTTATTTTTATTGGGATTTCTAATATTTATAGCTTTTAATTTTTGCCTGATTAACTTTACCACTTTAAACTCCTTCTAGGTCATCACATGTTCCATAGTTTTATATAAATATTCTTATTTTAATTTTATATATTATACCATACTTAGATATTTTATATAAATTTTCTTTCTAACTTTCAATTTAAATAGATTCGTTTATAAATGCATTTACTCTTTATTTCCTAGTAGATAATTATAAATAAGAAATTATCTGAATTTAAATTTGTAATCTTAGTAGTATCACTAGACTGTTAAAGGATATTCTTTTCACTTTTTGAGTCATGCACGCACGCACACACACATATATATATATAAAATTCGAAAAATGCTTTTAATTTTGATCTCATTTCATTTAAATATTCACGATTTATTTGTGCGAAGCTTTGTAATTTAACCGTAAGATTAGCTATACAAAATTTAATAAACTTCTTAATAAAGAACAATGCATTTTTTAGTAATATACACAGCAATCAGGAGTGAAAATCGCCAAAATTGTACTTAAGTATAGTTTTTATTCACTTGCTCTGAATTTAAAGTCATTTAATTTATCGTACCCCAGTTATCGATACACAAAGCCGATGTTAGGGTTTTTCACACCCGCCTGCGATTTGAAAATTGATTTATTTAATTATGGCAAAGCAGACGAGGGCTGCCTGCCTAATGGGACATTTTAAGGGAAACTGGCTCGTAGGCTCGTGACACCTAGAGAAAAACACGAAAACGCCTATGCAGTCAGCCCGTTCGCCGGGATTTGAACCCCGGACCGAACTATCAGTGCTCAACTTTTTTACCACTGGACCTCGATTTGAAAGATTCCTTCGTTAAAATTTCTTTTGTGTTCTCTTTACATGCAACGAAAAGTTTTAGGAAAAAGAATTAAGGCAACGAAGTTTTACACGAAATAAAATTATTACTTATATTTTTTTTATTTTAAGATTAAAGAAAGCAGATATAATTTTTTTTTGATTCATTTGGCCAACATGTCCTTTTCATTTTACTAAGAATGCAAGATTTACAAGACTTTCCTGTGAAAGCTGTCCACTTGATTAAGTTCAGTTTCGAAATGGTCGTTAACCACTTGGAATAATCAATAACATTTTAATACAATTAATAAATTTTATAATACACTCAACTGGAGACTATCGGAAAGCCTTTCAAATTTTATTTACTTTTGCGGTAAATATCTTTATAAACACTTATTTCGTCATTCAGTACCGTATGTATCGCTTCTATCGTATCTTCGATCAGATTTTCGAAATTATGGCAATTTTTCGTAAATGTACATTACTAGGATCTGAAAAATTATACAGCAAACTAAATTTACCAATGTGCATTTTTAATCGCTCAAATAATTTGTATAATGTGCACATATTATCCAAAAGGTGTAAAACACGTTAACTCGAAATTTATATTCGAGCGTTTGCTATAATTCATCATGTTGTTCGTATTGAACTTCATTATATTTTTAATCTTCGTCGAATTTACATTGAAAATTTAAATACTCATTTTCCAACTACATCTTTACTAAGCATTTTGTCGTATTTTCAAGCACGTTTATGCTATTTGAGACTGTTCTCTATTTTGCATAAGTCCGTGCCGTTATTACCCTGCTATTATTTTATTAGAGTAAAATACATTACAAAATAATACAATATACAATAACAAGACGTTAATATGCTACGTCGGAAATCAATGTTCATTCACTCAGGGGCCCACCAGCTGACGAGCAATGAAAGTCGCTGAACACTAGTAGTTCGGTCCGAGGTTTGAATCCTGCAACGGGCTGGCTGCACGGGCGTTTTCATGGTTTTTCCTATGTGTAGCATGTATACGAGCCAATTCCCTTAAAAGTCCTCCACGAAGGCATCCCTCTCCATACGAAGATAGCCTTTGAATGCTTCTCCATAATCAAATAAACCAAACCAAACCAAACCAAACCAAACCATTCACTCAAGAGATGTAATCACCATCTTTGTCAAAGACGCCTTCCAGCGTTCAGGTAAGAGTTCAATGCCTCTCCTTATTCAATGCATGCAAATGGCGCACAGTTGTTGTGTGGTTGCATTCTACATTTTCTGTCAATTCCACAACTCTCTGTCAGTTCCAGCGCACACCACAAATTCTACTCTTGGTTTCTATAACACTAGATCCTCGATTAAACTCGAAGAGTAAAATGAGTCGAAACTGTTCCTTTTTCTCTACTTGACACTCCATACGGATTAGCCTTGAAAATGGCCAAAACTAACTGTTAACAACATACAAGCTCCTACTCGCAAGAATCAAACTCCAAGTTGAAGAAAAACAATTGAATAACGAAATACGAAGGCTCCGCATTGCAGTGTTGCCGACTCAATGTAGAACGGCATGAACTTAGACCCAGTTCTGCTAAAAGACTAAGAACCTGAGACAAATTTCAAAATTGCAATCCCTAAATGCATTTTTTTTAATAATTCAGATTTAACATTTGATTTAGTATATTTTAATTTTGCACTCCACCCTCATTGAATGGTTTATCTGAGACAAGCTACTCGCTCGCTGTACCATTGTCACGACTTTGTTCTAATGAAAGTGTTTTCAACTTTCCAATGGATTCTAAAACATTATTTATAATCATGCTTTTATCTTGAAATTCCTTATCGACGAAATTTGCATTGGTTAGAATATAGTACCAAATTATCAAAGAACAAGTAAATTTAAATTTTCTTACTTAAATAAGTTTTATGCTTCGTGTGGTACTTCTTTGTTTAGGTTGTTGTGATTAATAACTTCATGAAAGGTTTCTGAAATTCCTGTGAAATTGCTTAGCTTTAGTTTCCATTGGGTATCTGATGGTTGCTTCAGTGCTAACTTAGGTATATTCTCGAAACAATTTACCTAATGCTTCTGTAAAGTTTCTTGCATAACAGCAAAAAGAGACTGAGAATGCTTGAATTGGTTTCGCTACATCATTTATTGGTAAATTTAGCGTATATAAAGCACATGGAACATAAAAATCGGAGAAATTTATATTTAAGAGCTAACAATGAAGTCTATTTCTCTTCACTTTCCTAGTCTCTCATGTGTCATTCATTTGACCACTCATAGACATGTTCAGGTATTCGAAATGTTTAAATACTGTTTTGTGTAAACAATGACTGGAAAAATTATCAATTTCATAAATCCCTAAAATGATTTCCTGGATTTCGATTACTTCATTATTGACATCGTGAATCCTTGGCAGGTGCTAAGGCTTGCAACTACTAAGAATTTTAACCTATCGATGGCTCAAAGGCCAATGGCGTTGAAGAAGAAATAAGTGCGTACGCGCACCAGGAAAAATATTGTTTTTCAATCTGTGTACTTTAAACATGAAGTGAAAATAGCGAGAGGACAGCCATCAAGCGGGCGATGAGAATTCGTTAGGAGAAGTGGAGCCAACTGGTTAGTACGAGAGATATTAGTTGCGCTGAAGATGAAATGCAGTTTCACACATGATAACAGCGAGTAGAACATCAAAAAAATCTTTTATTTAAATGAAACATAAGAAATGAAATGAAATTTGCGAATACACATAGCGTTACATAAGAAAATATGGTAAGGTGGTACAAAAATTGGGAAATGAATCATAACTTGAGGTTGTAGGACCCCCTGATCTAGCTTCTAATGTAACAGCTGAAATACTTGTAAAAACTCCACAGGAGAAAGGTAGAAAAAACCCTTTACTAACTCATTTAAAATTCACAATGCGTCGATTTGACGCTAACACACTACGCCTCACTCGGACGGTAACTCAAATAACAAGAACTAAATTAAAAATTCGAAGATATTAACAAATAGTAGAATTACGCTACAGGGCTCAGAATATCCTGTTTCCCAAAACAGCGTCGAAAATCTAGGGGCAACAAAGTAATAGCTGTTATGCCATGTTAACCAGCAATAAATGCCAAGCAGAAGCTCACGCTACAAAAGTACAGTATTCGCCCACACTCTCTAACTTTCCCTTCTAGAACTCTGTATTTAAACGTTTTCTCCTCAAGGTAGAATTTGTATTAATTCACGCACGCTACCAAATTTAAATATTCTGGCATTGACAATTAAGAGAAATAAAGGCTTATAGGAAAGTAACGTAAAATTAAATTGGTTATTTAAAATAAATATAAATCAGTACAAGGCAAAAGCAAAACTTGAAAGGAGTACGATGCATAAGATGAAATTTAAATTATAAAGTGCGATTTGTGAAGCGTCATTGATCTTTCCGTATCAAAACTGTTATAGTAATGCATAAGATATAAATTGATAAGATTATAAGAAAATACTTGGAATGAATTTGCAATGATATAAGCAAATTGTATTAAGTTCTACATATAATATATTATTGTATTAAGTTCTAAATATAATATTATTGTATTAAGTTCTAAATCTATAAAATGTGTGAACATACGAGAACTACCAAAGAATTTATCCGTAGTTCAGCTTGAGAAAGGCGTATCTTCACTGCGATTTAAATTCTCAGACTATGGTAGAGCCTTGCGTTTTACCGCTCGTCTATCATATTTCAATTCAATATGAAAAAGAAATATTGACTTTCGTTACATAGAATGAATTATAATTTTAAAAGCACATGTAATTTAGTAAGCTGGATTATGATGAATAGATCTAGGTCTTTTAAATGGTTATGAAACCGTAAGATCATAGTTTGCAATATTAGCAATATGTGGAAAACTTGAAATTGGAATAGAATTAAAGAAATTGTGCGAACTCCTTAAAATATATTCTTGTGTATTAGGAATTTGTAAGTCTTCGTGAAGCTGCAAATTGCGAACGAACCAAAGAGCATTTGTGATAGCTCGGAGGATTCTCAATGTTTTTTCTTTTGTAGTTTTTAGGGGCCGGATAGGAATTCCATAAAACAAAATTGGACGAATTAGAGAAATATACAGAGTTCGTGTCAGACGACGATGAAGTTTTGATCTCCTCTCCAATGAGATTATAAATTGCCATATAAAGCAACGTTTGCTTTAGGTAGAGCGTAGACAACTTGTTCTTTGAGTAAAAGTTGACTGTCTGACGATATTTAACTGAATTTACAACTGGAAGAGGCTCATTTGCAATACGAAGATTCATATCAACAGGCGAACCTTTCTTAAAACGTCGGAAAGAAACAACACTGCATTTTCTAGAATTTAGCTTTAGCTTCCAAATATTGAACCAGCAGAAGAGAATATTAAGTCCGAATGGTAAGTTATCTATTGCATTTTGTGTCTTCCTGGATTTCGATAGAATAACCCTATCATCCGCATGTTTGGCAATTGAAATTTTAAAAATGGTTCTGGAATGTCATTTAAATAGAAGTTAAAAAGTGCAAGAGAATCATTATTGACACAAACGGTAAAGTTTTTTATAACTCTCATCTATTCCGTTTTACTTGCATCAGGTCTCATTGTTCGGTTTTACTTACATACATCTTTCAGTGTACAATCTATGATCATTTGATAATACTTAGTTCTTTGATTTGCCAATAAAATTTCATTTTTATTATATAGACTAAATCTTTTAGTGTTTCATTTTTGTTGCTTTTGCAAAAGATAACATTTTTGTCATAGTATCTTTCTACATAAATTTCCATAATTAGATCAAAATTAGCAAATAGTTAAAAAATTTTAAGAAATATCAGCCATATCTGATGATCATCAAGGGACTTCATTTTTCAATTGATCGACATAAAACACTAGACTAAAGTTTCCATTTCATAGTCTTTATGCCTCTTATATCAATAGAAGCTTAATTTTCAGATTTTCCTAAAGTTCATTTCTCATTATGAAATCGTTTATGCGCATTAAACTAGTCTTGTGCCTATAAAGTGATTATGGTAACTTTTTCCATTTATTATAGATTTTCGCACTGTAATCGGTCTTCTTTATACTTATGCTCTTATAAATTTTGTATAACTACTCTTAACAAGTACGAAAAGTTTACATCAAATAGACAAAATAGAATTAATGTTGAATAAGTAAATTGACTAAGTTTTTCTTGGTACTAAGTCTTGATTTTCCGTTTTCCTGCTATGAGATATTTCACTAAATTTGAGTCTGTGTAATTTAATTTTTGATAAAATTATTCGCAGTTTATCATAAGGTCTTCTAAATCCATATACATTTGTAAGGATTCCAATTCATCTCTTAACAATTCTCTATATAAATTTGCTTTATGATCTGAATTATTTATTACTTTGGAATGATTTTTATAAGCAATGCTGATTTCACTTAAATTCATCGATTTCGAGGTTGGTTCAGTTATGTCTTCTTCAAAAATTAATCTCTATAATTGTTATATCTAATTCTTTGTAACTATGTCGAGTGTATGTTTTTCTCCCTTGGCATATTCAGCAAGTTTTTTCCGTGGGATTTTACCAGTATATTTTGAAGACTTGAATAATTTACTTTTTCGTTCAATTTATTTATTTTGAACTAAATTTTAACGGTAAAATACGCCACAGTGTGAATAACGATCGGAAACTCATACAGAAATGTTTATCTTAAAGCTAAATAGTGTCAATGTAATGCAAATCGGCTATTCGCCACTGCACAGCTTCGGAAGCAGAATTTTTTGGGGGCAAAGTTTCCATAAATATCTACAGGTATTTTGCACCATTTCTTCTATAGTATGGTGAATACCACTGTTTCGGTTTTTAGGCAATTTAGACTGCTCACAACCATCGCTCCAGCTCATCCCAGAGACGTTCAAACGGATTGAGTACGAGGCTTTGGCTGCTTAGTCGAGTTCATTTACTAAATTTCCCAAAACCACTAATTTATGATCCTCACTTTATGAATCGATGCGCTATCATACTAAAAGAGATATGGGGCAGTTCCAAATTGTTGCTACACAGCAGGCAGAAGGAATTGTTTACTTTTTCTTAAAAACCCTCGGTATTCATGGTTCTGTGTACAAAGCGTAATAGATCAAGACCAAATAAAAAAAATAGGCCTACAAAAGAGACTTTCTTTTCCACATAATTTCACAGTGAGGACAGTACATTCCAGTAAGAAGTATCTTCCTGCAACCACCGTGTTCACATACGTTCCTTTTTCTTAGAGTAAAACCATTGCCTTATTTATAACACATCTAATTCACACATCGATTTCTGAATATCGGGCATTTCTCTTAGAAAGTCTTTCACGTAAGCATCCCTTCCCTTAAGCAGTTAGCCCTAGTATGCTTTTTTGTAATCGTTAAACATAACCATAAACTAATTTATAATACATTTCACGATTGATTTTTATAAACATGTGCAACGTTATTTGAATAAATGAATGACGTTTCTAATGTGATAGATAACATATTTTGGTATTAGAAAGCCGTTTGTATACCACGTAACAATGAGTTTTTAACCCTGTGTACTCAAAATGAAGCAACTAGAGTAGCAACTGATAAAGGACATTGAGAATTATTTCGGTTACTTTTCCAATATAAGCTACATATTCCTAATTTTGATTTTTCTTTAAAATCTTGTAAATAGTAGTCTGTAAAAAATGGAACTAAGTTCAATAGAAGAAATTTTGTACCCCGTCTGTTGGAATTATTTTCTGTTATTATGCAGCATTTAGTCCTTCAGATCCTTTTGGGGATAATAATAGAAAAATGGACAAAGAAGCGATAATTATTTAAAAAATTACAAATATGCTTAAAAATACAAATTTAACATCCTAGCCTTACCTTAAAAGATTTTTCTTTCCTACAGAACATTACATTTACGACTAACAATTCTATTGAAGATAATACGATATAAAGGGACTATAAAACTATGCCCCCAAAATAAAATAAATAGATTTTAAAACTTTACGAAATGTTAAGTACTTACGATAAACAAATAGTACTTTAGTACAATAGTCCCCTTTAACCTTCAATCTTTTAAAGGATTTATCATACCGCTAATCTTGCCGTGAATTAGGTTTCACCAGCGAAGGTGCAAACAATTTGCGCCCTTTTATTCGAACAATAAAATTACATCGCCTACACAGAGTGATTAATGATAGCGTAAACTAAGAAGTAAAACTGAGTAATGTCGAAATATTCATCTATGTATCTCGCTTGTTAAGAGACAATTTGACATATGAGAATACTCAATCGTGAGCATTGGAAGACGATGTAGGTAGGCGATCACCTTGGAACTGCACGACTTAAGGTTTCCTAGAATTGGCGATGAATGTGTAGAATTAGGCGTACAAGAGGAAAAAATTATTCTTCTGGAATATTTCCTTACGAATTTTGTCCGATTTTTGTCTGATACAGATAGCAAATTCATGTTTGAAACTTTGTTAAATTAGAGATGCCTTTTTTAATTGACTGTAAAGAGTGTGTGTGCATGTGTACATGTATAGATAAAGAGATTAGATAACTAGATAGGTAACTAAATACTACATTACCATTAATGGCACTGGAGTTTACTATTATTGCCTGTATCTAATTCAGGCACGTCGTATTCCAGTTAAAGGATCGTGAGTTCATAATAAATATGTATACCAGCTACTATAATCGAAATGAATGCACAAAGCTAAATGACTGAAGTGTGTGATATAGCAGTAAAATAGAAACGTGAGAGAGGAATAAAATTCCGATTCCGACAAGTTAAGCCGGAAACAAAAAATAACAGACCCGGATCGTCGATGCCCTCTAACGTATCGTGATATCAAACGGGCAGGCCACCTTAGGAACTGTAGCTATAGGCTTAATGTAGTTTCAGGAAATGATACCATCTCTTGTGCAATCTAAAGAGAAGTATTTACACTTGGATTAAGTCAAAATTTCCCAACCTTTTCTGGCTTGTCAACTCTTTTTCGAAGACGTTTTTACTCAACGTTTTTTACTCTTGCTACAGTGATATATGAGGTGGCGCATATTGTGCCTACTGAATACTGCTGGAAATACACAATTATGGGCGTGTTTTTCAGACTTTGTGACTGACATTTCGTAATTTGCTGTTGCTACGACTCCTTGGAATGGAATACTTAGAAAAGAAAGACATGCGAATTCGGAGACGTTACCTTTTAATTGGGGGGAGGGGGAGAAGTTAATACGCCTGGACCAACACGTGTGAAAGGTCGTTTGATGTGACTAGTATAATTCTTCTAGAGATTTGTGATTGCAATATTTGTATAATCATGTTGCAGGATTTTAAATTTATTAACCCATTAGCTTATTATTTGTATCTTTATCGTCACTTCTACTTCGATCAGCTCCCACCAGGTTATAAATTAGTTAACGTATATAAGAAGAGTTCTTGAAATTAAGGAGCAGCTTTTTGACAGCGACCGCTGAACATTTTCGAACTATTTCCACCCAGCTTCTAGATTTATCTGAATAGGCTTTAGTCTTTGCTAAACGTGTGTGTTCGCGTAACTAGAGGGCTTGAGCCGAAGCTTACAATAGGAATTTGCCACGTGTATTAATCATCGACTGCTTAATTTTTATGTTCACTTTACGTTCTGTTAAACCCCTCAAGACGCGGTAGCTTGTGCTATTAATACACGAACTATGTTAGTTGTTAAGTACTAATAAAAAAGACTTATTTTAACCTTCTTTGGAGTTCAGAATTATTTGCAGTGGAAAACTAAGATGAAAGGTAAATCACATGACTGGCTACACGGAACCAGAATTTAGCATTGAGGTAGTTAGTCTCCATGTAAAGTGAATGTTTAAGAATTTAATACAAAAATTTTAAGCAGCCAAATTTTTCAAGTGTGCTCTTATTGCTCACTTGCTCCTGAAAGCTCTTTCACTTCCTAGTTGACCATTAATGCCCACCTTAGATCTTTTGACCCCCAATAATGAGCCGTATATATTGAAATAGGTTTCGATAATGCATGGTGGCCTGCTATTCTTAATTTATTGAAAAAAATGAAAATACCTCATAATGTATTTAATTTTGTTTCTGATTTACTGAAAGACAGAACGGTCGAGCTTTCGTAGACCTCAGAGATGATGTCCACAAGGCTCTGTTTCCGGTCCCAAACATTGGATTATTATTATGAATGATCTCTTACAGAAACTTGCTGATCTCTTCAGTTGTGGAATTATTGACTTTGCAAATGATTTGTTGATTTGTGTTGAAGGAAAGGAAATGCATAAAGCTTTTCATCTCACCCAAGATGCTTTAGATCTCATTTATCAGTGGTCAATAAATTTAAAGCTAAACTTTAACTATGCAAGATCCAAGACTATGTTCATTGATAGAAAAACTTATGAAGGATATCAATTGCTTTTAAATGATAATCCCCTTGACAGGGTGAATAAAATTACATATTTAGGTGTTTTGTTGAACAACAAATTAAACTGGAAAAAACATTTTCCTACATTTTTAATAAATGTGAGAGACTTCAGCGTGGGCTGAATCGAATTGCATGTAATAGTTTTGGTATTAAATCGAATGTTAGCGCAATTATTTATAAACAAGGCATTGTGCCCTTTATTTCATATGGATGTAGAGCTTGGGGATTGTCCCTAAAAAAGAAAATTAATCGTCTGCTTCGAGTTCAAAGACGAATCTTATTGCCAGTTATAAGGGTTACCGAACTACTATTAGTTAATATGCTGTTTTCTCTCTTGCCGGATTCCACCGTTGGATTTGTTTATTCTGATCTGTATAGATTATAAGAATAGTCTTGAAAATTGCTCCAGTATTCATTTTGATCGTTTATTGCCCTTGTCTGTTCTTCCTCATGCTTCTGCAAGACAACCAGTACAGATTCTGGATAGTATGGACATTGATGAAAATTCATTCTCCCTTATGTGCTGTACGAATGGTAGTAGGATTGATGACAAAGTTGGTTTTGCTTATGTTATTTTTGAGGATGCTGTTGAAATCGAGTACCACGAATTTCGTACTAGAAATGAATGTACTGTTTATATTTCTGAGCTTCACTGTATTAATTTTGCAATTAAGTGAATACTTAGCCAGGATGGACATGGTTCCAGCTACTTAATCAGCACGAATTCACTCTCTTCCCTCGATCCCTGATGTAAATATTACAAAATCGTACTTTAAAAAACATTCAAAGATAAAAATGCTTGAACAATAAAATTGTGACTATATCTCTTCTGATAAGGGAGCTGTTACAAAAAAAGGTCTTCCCAACTATATTTAAAAGACGATAAGTAAGGACTTATTACTCAATTTAAACGTTACGCAATAAATTTTTGTCTGGACATGGTAAGTTCAAAGTTTATCTCGAACGGTTTAAGCTGACGTCTTCCAGTTTGTGTTATTGCAATCTTAACGTTTAGCAAAGTGTTCTCCACCTGGTTTTTGATTGGCTAGTGCTTGATAATGCACGAAATCTATTGAAATGCAGACTAAAATGAATTGGAATTCATTGATCGCCGAAATGTTATACGTGTGTTTAGTCATTTAAGTAATCAATTATTTAAGTATTTTATTTGTATTTGTGTTTGATTTTTAAATTTGAAATTTTGAAGAGCGTAATGAATATATATATATTTGTAAAGAATGTATTTAAAATCTTTAGGCAATTATTTTTCTTCAGCGGTTCAATTTTCTAACGAAGAAAGGGGAGCGTCTTTTAACGGAAGAAACATCTGTGGGTATAGCTTTAAGATGACAGTTGCAACAGAGAGCAGTATAGTGTTGTTTCCCATGTCTTTTGTTATGAAGCAGTAAAATGGATATCGTAATTGGCTCCCCGCAATTCATTTGCACTATCACTTTGTGAATGTTGCCTTGCTTATAACTTCCGAAGAAATGTTGTAAATTGGATCTTGATCTTTTTGTTGTTTCTCCTTAGATTTTCCCGCTTGTTAGCAAGGGGGGTCGAATTTTTAGTCTCAAATTTTCGCAGGTGTTAGAGTCATTCTGCAGCTGGGCAATCGTCAACTGTAGACAATGACTCTATTTTGATTCGTTTGAGGGTTTTGATATTGTCCTGTTAAATTATGGTGAAAGTCTCGGGTTGGCAAGAATTTAATTTTATGTGTTAGGTTTGACCGGTAATATTTTATAGGAGGAGAAACCGAGTTTTCCTCCGTTCTTGCGCGAGTTTTGAAGTCAGTTTTGGAGTGGAGTTGAGTTTGGATACAATTAGAGAGAAGAAGAATTAGCAGAGAGGGCTTTTAACCCTGCGACCGAGCTTTACCCTTGCCGGTGGCTCGCGCTTGTGATGCTGCGGCGGCTTCGGCCGGAATTTATGAGAGACCGATTCAAAGAAAATTTCAACTTTCTGTCGTCCCTCCTACAATTTCCGTTGTTGACAGCTGAAGCACCTGAGTGTCATCTAGTTTATTCCCTTGGTTTCTCCTTCAACTTTAATACTTCAGATTTTTTTGATTTCCGGGCGTCTTCATTAATGGTTCAACAAGATGTTATTTTCTTGAATTTATTCTGGAGCCGATTATAGTTAAGGACGAATTCCTTTATAATTCTACAAGACGTCATTTTTCTTGAACTTTATTTTGGAGCCGACTACTTAAAGGACTTCTTCATTTATGATTCTACAAGATGTCATTCTTCTTGAACTTTATTTTGGAGCTGATTACTTATAGGACGAATTCATGAACTGGGCGATTCTTCTGCCGATGTCGCCTATAGCTTCTTATGATGATGGATTCCGGTAGTTCAACTGTGAGTCATTTTATATTTTCTTTGGTACCTTTATAGTATTTGTCTAGATTTAATCTTGCGTAACTCGTAGAAAAAGAATTCCTTTTGATAATAGATAAAATTATGTGTCTTAGAATTTAAAATTATTGTTATAAAATATGAAATTTATGTTATTTGTAATTTCTGCATTGGTTGTGTGAATTCCAGTTTAAATATTTAAATTAATGGTCTAGTGTAATCGAATTAATCGTTATTATGTTAAATTGCAAAATTTTATCTTGATAAATGACTCTTGAAGGAAATTTGATGTGGAATAGTAATTGCTATTGTATGTAAGGGTAGTCTGGCCAGCTCTCCTATAAATATATCCAAGATATTAATAAATGAGTTTGATTTTATGTTATTACTTGCATTTGTTTTTGTGTGTTACGTAGTTGGTTTGTTCAGTCACTTCATTTGTTTGAGTCGTGAGGCTTTTAAGAAACATGGAGATTTTATCGGGGTTATGGAAAATGTTTATGCATTTTAGGGTACTCACAACGCGCCCTGTTATTTTTTAGCAAATATGTACTAACCACATTTTATTGAATATTTGAATGTTTGTTTTAGGTGCCAGGAAAGTTAAAACTAGTGCTTGATTTTTAGTAGTGGAACTGATTGATTGTTTTTTTGAATATTTCTTCCCTGATGCTTATGCGGTGTTTTATGAATCTGAACTTGTGCTCTTGAGTGAATATGGAAATTAAGTGAAATTTTAGAAATGTTTTAGTTAAGATAGTTTCTTTTCTACCGAGTATACCAGAGAAGATTTATTCCTTCTTGTGTTTTTCAAGTTAAGATTTATTAAGATGAATTTGCTTTGCTTTATGTCAGTTAAATGATTTCAGAAATAGTTAATTTAGATATTATTTTGAGTTAGTTCAATCAACCAGTTCCTTCCTCCGCTTCTAACTAGAAGAATTTTAGTAGTAAGTATTTATTTTAGTTGGTGACGGCACCATAGTGCGGTCAGTTTTAAAAAGTTGAAAGTTTGGTAAAAAAGTTTAAACCAATAAATTTTACCTACGCAACATTTTGTTGGCTTTTGTTTCAAACATTGTAAATGATTTCTTTATATATTTATATGTGTACTTTTTGTTTGTGTTTTTTGCTTTGTGTTTGATTTCACTGTATTATTGAAAGTTGAAGTTATTACTTCGGTTTTTTTTTTACTTACGATTTGTAAGCCTCGTGTGACACATTGTGGTGCACGAGGATTTCTCTTTCTTTAAATAAAAAAGTAATGAGCCGTAATACCCACGTTGACAAAGTACAAGGAATACGGATGAGATGCAGCACATAAGCAAAAGATAACTAAACGGAATGCTGTCTGTCTCTGTACTGATGTAAAACGCATCGCCAGTGGATACTGAAGTAATGAAAATACACTATGCAGTTTAATACATCACGCTGATTGTTATTCAGATCTATCCAATGGACAAGAATGCATACAGAATTTGACAGATGAGTGCTATTTACTACCGTAAATAGAATTGTTTCCATACCGTAAATAGTATTGTTTCCATACCGTAAATAGTATTGTTTCCATTGTGAAATATGGTGAAGGAGAAATTTTAATGTGAATCTGCTTTTCTTGGTCATGGTCCCTTAGTACTTCGCCTTTAATCTATGCCGAGAGCTATGAAGGCGTTATGGACAATTTTGTTCTGTGGCAATAGACTAGAATTTGCCCATTTCTCTTTCAGCATGATAATGTGACCATTGAAAAAGTGGAGATAATAATTGAGTCATAATGTATCATATTGCAGTCTATCCAGCTTCACTTCTATGCCAGAATTCATCTGTCGCACTGTCTGGAGGAAGTTGCCGTGCAGGTCTCTGCAATTATTGACCAGACTTTTTCACTTGTTGAGAGATCCGAAGAAAACACTTCCGCGGAGGCAGAAGTCGAAAACCTGAATTGATAAAGGGCAGGAAAGTGTGGGCAACATGTGATCTCGCATTATCTTTTAAAAGATGCAGTGGCCAAAACCCCCGAAGTTATAGCAAGGCATGGACATTTAAATCTCTAATGTAACCGTGACTGATCAAAATACCGGATATGCGAATTAGAGATAAAGGAGTGTGCAACCTAATGGTACCATACCATCAATCTATCATCAATTGATGGAACATCTCATGCCATCAATATAGGTATTCGACCGGTATGACGATGAAGAATGCAAGCTTTTAGTGTTCGTTTCCTTCGCTGCCACAGAACACGGACACGGCCGTCATGATGCTGACAGGAAAAGCAGGATTCGTCAGAAAAGACTACTTCCTGCTACTGATTCGTCCATGTGGATCGTGGAGCCCAACATTGTAAGCTCTGTTTTGAAGCGTCGAGAGAAGACAAAGCAATGGCCATCTTGCAGACGTTGCATGATGTTGCGAACGGGGTCACACCGTACGCACTGTAAAAAAAAAATTGAAGTTTACAGATAAAAGTCTTGTGCAGTTAAAGAAATGCGAACAGTTACGAAGGAAATATCTGTACTGAATACAGAACCAGAACAAACTGTAAACTCTACAAGAATTTTTCGAGAAGTTTTGCTTTGATTTTGTCCATAACGTGTGATCACGGGGTTTAGAACAGCGGAGCGGAGAGAGGAGAATCAGGAAGAAGGTTAGAAAAGTGTTTTAGCGGGACTGTTGAATGACGCCATAGCAAGGAAAATGGCTGACGGTTACCTCGAGTAAGTTCAAACTTTTAATCAGTGTTTGATATGCATTTTATTCATTTAATGCACTTTTATGTTCTTTACACTATCTATAACTAAATTCTTTTAATTTTCATCTTATAATTAACGCTTGTTAACCAGAGTTCAAATCACAGTATCATTTAGTAAAATAGCAACTTTTATTCGTTACAAGTACAAATCTGCACGTCTATGTAAGTGTATGCAATTAAACTGCTCTTATTTCAAAGCAGAAGCAAATTTGTTACTTAAGTTAAATACTAGTATTCTGTCTATAGTCTAATAATTTCTTACGTTGAATATTTTTCTATGTTTTAAGACATAGCGCGATAGAACTATCATTTTTCCTTTTTTTGGACAGACGTAACATTATTATTCCATACATGTTATCATTAATTCCAGTGGGAACTGCGTTAGAATATTTTTCAAAGCATTATTACATCAAGTACGTTACTGTTAATTAACGGAAATGCGAAAATTAACATAATTTTTTTTAAAAAAATCATGAAAATAACTTCAATGTAACACAAACTAAAAAGGGGATATTATTTCATTAATACAAGTGATAAGTTTCGCCATAAATGGTTATATAATCGAATAGCAATTACGCATTTGTAATTATCGTAAAAGTATTAAACGTAAAATTTATTTTTTTGTGTTTAGATTGTTTACATAATTTTTAATACAGGACAGTATTGTTTAACACCTTATAAAGCATCCATTAATTTACATTATAACCAGCACTTATAAAAGACAGGAAATGCTAAGACTTGGAAATATTTTTAACTATGATGTAGCATACTATGAACATTATGAAAAAAATTCTATATCAAAAGAAGAGTATGATTAAATTTTATTATTTTTTTCCTTATGCTTACATCAGATTGTTGAAAAGTAAAATATTAATAAAATGTTACAATTTTTATTCTAGTACTTATAATGTAAATTTACATATGGAAAAGTTATAAATTTTGTACTGTAAAGTAAATTCGATGCAAATTTCGCTATAAAATGCATTTGTTAATTTTTAATAGTCATAGCATTTTTGGTACACTTATTTATTTATTAACTAACAGAATAGAAATAGAATAAGTGTATTATTTTGTAGGGTTTATATTTATTTTAACTAACATTTATTTTAAGTTCATATTCCTTTCCTTTTTAGCCTTCATTTTCCCCCTAGAAATGCCCGTGCCAGAGTATGTAAATTACAGTAGCACGCGCAGTTTATTCAAATTTAGCGGAAGCTAGTTGAGTTAAATAGTAGACGAAACGAGCGTGAAAAGGTCTTGCTTTGAAGCTACGCTGGAGAGATTGCTCGGTAGAATTTAGATCAGCGCGTGTCGGCCTTTGTGCCTAGCTTTGCAGAAGTGCTAGACCTTCAACTGTTAAATCAGTAATCTTGCTGAATATCAGCGATAATTAAAAACGCGGTTAGTTAAGATCTCAGAGCCTCGTCGGTAGTGTTTGACATTTGTTCATCTAGTTTCTTATTTTCAGTTTTACCTTACTTTTAGTTCAACCGCCGAGTTGGCGCAGTTTGTGAGCGTGGAGTAGACGCAGTTGTAATTTTAAAAGTACAATAAAAGGGTTTCAACCCCTTCGCACGTTTTTGTGACTCACTATCCCAGTGACTGACAAGTTGGGCCAGAGAGATCTTACAATTTAAATATACAAAAATAGAATATGCGTATCATTTAAATAAAAGAAAATTAATACCTTAGTCTTGTAATATTTCAATTAGACAATTATTTTCAATTATAAAAATATAATCAATATTCAGGAATTCAAGTTGGTACATTAAAGATTTGGCTTCTTAGACAGCCAAATCTTAAATGTACGCATGTTTTTTTACTATAAATAAAACAAAATACATTAAGGTTTCATGACTGATATCTAATCATGGAAAATCACATAATGATATATCAGCTGCATATATTAATTTCAATATTCAGCTTGAAGCCAAATTTCTTCTGTATGTGAGATCACTTGTATTTTTCAAGAATAATTCTTTTGTCTTATTTTTTTATTTAAAAATCTCTTTGTCATATATTTTAATGTGAATCACTTTTAAAATTATGCTCATATCCTGTTCTGTTTATTATGTTTGAAACTGCCTTAAATTAAAAAATGTGTTCAAAAAATAATTTATTGTAAAATGTTTGAAGTAAGCTGTACTTCTCCTTTTTGAAAAAGATTATCAATTTGAATTGCAATTAGTTTTTAATTAATTGTTGGTTAAATTTTCAAGAATTACTCGATCAAATTAAACAAATTAGTTCAAATTTTTTTTACCTACGGGTTCATCTGGAGAACCTGAAATTTATCATCCTGAGCCAATGATATTAAATTTAATTCAGTTCTTCCTAACGGCTTCAGAATTTTACTGTATTAGTTTCATATTTTATTACTGTTTTTCCCAATAGATGGTACTTGCTTTGCTTCGTCCACTGCTTTCGATATAAAATGGTTGCGCTCCTCCCTCTGTTTCGCAAATTTCTTTCCCTTGTAATTCTGTCATGTGCATATATTTCAAGAATGAATAAAATCACAAATTCACTATCCGGCAATAATGAGTACTATAACTTGTTGATATTTCAAATCTTAAAAGTACACATTTTAATACCAGATCAAATTAGTCATTGCTTACTTTCGGGCGTCAAATTTCTTTGACATTAAGAGTGTCACAGATTTAATAAATCATATAAGGGGGTCAAGATAAACTCAGAGATTGGTTTTCATAGTTCGTATACTTAGTTTATATTTGTTAAAGTTTCGCTCGTGCAAAAGTTATGCAACTCCATGCAAACATATGCTTAGAGTATTTAACTAGTTTTAAAAATAACAAGAATTTTAAATGTAATGGATAGCATGTCTTAAAGGCTGTTTTTAATAAATTTAAACGTTTTAGGCGTTTAAGATAGCTTTCTGTAAGTTACAACTAAATGAATGATTTTTAAGCATACAAAATATCAAATTTTTGTTTAGAGTAGAAGAATTAAACTTTTTAAATAACAGTACGAGAAAAACATACGTTTTTAAATAATTTTAAAATGCGTAAATCATTGTTCGAAGTGCAGAAAAGCCTTCCTCAGCAACTATACCTCTGTAAGTGACTATGCTGATAATATAAACATCGATATTGAATATCACTGAGAATCATGGATTTGAAGGAATCACCTCCATAAAATTATATCATATCACTGTTAGATTTCAGTGACGTCAAAGATATCATGTAATCATAAATATTTCAAGCACTAAATATCTTAGCAATTTAAGTCAATAAGTTTTCAGGTTCTGCCTTTGTATCGATCTTTGGGTATCTAATATTTTTCTTGCAACTATGTTCAGTTAGTGTCTTAAGTACTATTTAATAAAAGCAGGTATCATCTATTCTGGCTGTAAAAAGTAATCGTAATTACTAAACAGCTGAATATTTATAAAACTAAAGGTGTCACTCTGTAAAAAGTACAAATATTAAAATGTAATTTAAAATATTAAATTTTAGGAACATTTAAATATTAAATTCGCAATCAGCTTTTGCGCCATCTAATATTGGAAATACCCAAACTGACTAGTTAATTGAGAGGACATGCATATAACACCATTGTTCATGGTTTGTTAATTGTGTAAGTTTTGAAATTCTTGCATTAAGTGATGTTCATTGATACTGTATTTTCTTTGATAAACATTGCTGTGCATTGATACTGTATTTTCTTTAATAAACATTACTGCGCATTGATACTGTATTTTCTTTAATAAACATTACTGTGCATTGATACTGCATTGGCCTTATACATGCATTTCAAAATTTTGTGTATTTTACAAGTGAGCTATTAAATTTTACGTATAAATTCATATTATGTTGTAAAAGTAGTTTTTGATCTCATTTAACCTTACCTGAGAATTTTTTTAATGCTGATCACCAAGCTTAAAGCTTACAGCTGAAATTAACAGTATTAACCATAATTTAATTAATTTCCTTGTTTCCTATTATTTGATTAGGTACTGCAATACAGCGTTTTTCAAATAGAGATTACGTTTCTAAATTATAATATTTTGTGAACCACCTTGCTGCTGTTCTCTTTGAAAGCAATTATTAGCGTATATTGCCACTAGTACACTTATATTTTTAATACACAATAAAAATTCATTACACTTTATATTGGTATTGATATGTATATGGCTTTATATGGATAACTTGTGATAACTGAATTAAGTTTATTGTTGAGTTATATTGATTTGTTGAGATTACAAATATATATATATTTGTAATCTTTTTTAAAATTTGGGGAATATGCATTTTGAATTGCTTATTGAAACACAATTTCATTAAAATATCTTTATTGTAATCATACCTGATTGCATTCTCTTTAGATTACACTGTTGGGGAAAAGGAGGAATTCTACATTTCCAGTTTATTGCCATAAAATCATTAAATATAATACACCAATTTTTTCTCCAGCTATTTCATGATGAACATATAACTTTCAGACGTCTTTTAAAATTCAGTAAAGGAAAGTAATGTAGATGTTAAGAGAAGCATAAAAATTTGAGTTTCTTTTTAACATTAGGAATATTTTGAAAGAAAATGCTGTATATTTTTAGAATATCTAAGGTAATTAATTTTTTTAAACAAATGAATAATAACTAAAGTTATATAACTTCTCTTTCCTCAAAAATAAATTAATGCAGCATATTTCGTTATAAGCAGAAGTGTTACATTGTATAGAAAAAGCAGCTGTAAACATTTCAAACAAAACAGATATATTCTACATATGTAATTATTTATAGTAGCATTACAATAAAAATATTTAATATTTGAGGCTATATCAATTATATATTTCATATAAGACAATGGTGTTCTATATACATAATTGTTTGGAAGAACTTTAAATAAATTATCTGCAACATTTAACATACATATCCTCTGATATTTCACATACAAAATACCCGTACATGTTTTGCTTACATACTCACTTGCAATAATCTTAAAGCAGAACATCAGTAATCTACAAATACTCTTTCATAATTCACATAATACAAAAGTTGTGTTCTGCTTACACTATTATTTCCTGTAACATTACAGATCAAACATCTGTAACCTTTACAGACACATCTTTTGGTAATCCACATACAAAAACTATGTTATGCCTACATAATTTCTTCCTGTAGCATTACATGTCAAACATCTCTAACCTTTACAGGTATAATCCTTGTAAAGTTACTACTGTTACGTGCGTACGGGTTCGTAATATATTGAATGCACAAGTCGTAAAAGGTTAACAAAAATTTATTTTTTCCACAATAAATAAATTAAAATGCTGAAATATTTCTTCACAAATCTTCGCACAATATCACAATATCTCAAACGTTTAGCAAAAACTCAGTTCAAAACAGATAAAATAGTTCCATCTCACAGCGAAATCACTACAATCAATACAGCATTATGTAAACAAACAGCAGTTCGCTTTTTACAGCTACAAGTATAACAGCAACAACAACAACTAACTCACTAACTGAGATGAGGTGTTTCACCTCGGCTTTTATAAGCTTTTTAATTATTAGTAGAACAATCACGATGTTTCTAGATTTTTCTGGATGGCAACAGTAATTACGAGATATTTATTTATTAAGCATTAAATGC
>KK120135.1:34231-47753 GCA_000611955.2 Stegodyphus mimosarum
TCTCAAACGTTTAGCAAAAACTCAGTTCAAAACAGATAAAATAGTTCTATCTCACAGCGAAATCACTACAATCAATACAGCATTAAGTAAACAAACAGCAGTTCGCTTTTTACAGCTACAAGTATAACAGCAACAACAACAACTAACTCACTAACTGAGATGAGGTGTTTCACCTCGGCTTTTATAAGCTTTTTAATTATCAGTAGAACAATCACGATGTTTCTAGATTTTTCTGGATGGCAACAGTAATTACGAGATATTTATTTATTAAGCATTAAATGCACGCGCTCTTTTATTTTTATTGCTATTTTTTTTTTTGGCGTAGCTTTCTCTTCAAAAATCGTCTGCGTTGCTAAGGCAACATGAAGCAAATCTAATTACAATTCTAAATAAATAGCCAAATAAATGTGAAATTCGTAACACTACGAATATCTCTGTTATGACTACACAAATAAGTCCATGACATCGCAATTTCCACGAATTTTCTTAGTAACCTTATAGATTTTTTTACAGTGCGGGCTGTTACTTAATGCTCTACAACAAACCACTTTCATGACCCAGGTATGTGATGTGGCTTTATATTGTTTAATAGCGAAGAGGATAAGAATGTCTGCTGTCTCGGTGTTCGTGAATGGGAGGAGGGGCTGCTGAAATCCCGCAGGTTGCTCTGTGTGAGCCTCCTAGACCCATCGACTGCAAAAATCTCATAATAGTTATTGAGTCTCGACAAACGCGGGAATCTGTGGCGGGGTACGATAATTTGCAGTCTCGCTTGAGTATGAATCTTCGCGAACGTGTTCTGAAGTAGGTTGACATGAGTTCTTTTTTCTTAACATGACATGCAACCAGAAAACAATCAATAAACGCGACTTCCAGATGAAAATTCGGCAGTTCGATTTGCCTTTATATGCCGGCCATCAAAGCGGCCTTTTTCTTGTCTGACAGACCAAGAAAGGCTAATAGTTGGATATCCTAGTACGCTCTAATCTTTCATTCAACTGTCAGGTTTGCTGTGCGCTTTGTTCTTGGTGAACCAATTTTAATGGCCAGCAATATATATATATATATACATGTTATAAATACTTGCACAAATTTTTTGCTTACATTTAAATTTATAAAGGATGTGTAGTTTGCTTACAGAATATTTTGCATAGGTAAAACGTATTAAATTTTAACAGAAAAAAAGTTTATTCATTGGTAGAAAATTTTTTAAAAACAAATCCTCTTGAAATGCAAGCTTCCAAGGCAGTTGAAGTTTTAGACTTAAAATCATGATTTTCATGCAAACTATTTGTAACTCTGAAGAAAAATTTCTAGCCCTTGTATAAAAGGTTGAAGTTACTTAAAGTTTATTCGGTTAGTTTACTTATAGCTACTTATTTATAATTATATACGGTTAGTTATAGTTGGTTTTGAAGTTATTTAAGCTTCCTAGTCTCTGCAATTAACTTTAATCTCTTCTCAGTTACACTTCTCGAGACTACTTCCATTCGCTAACTCGGCTACTCACGCAATTTAGTATCAATTGTACTTCATGAGGTGATGCAAATCGCTCTTCATAAACAGCCCATGACGTCACGCAGAATTGGCTCCCTAAGAAGCCAAGAATCAAAAATCTGCATTTTTTCTATCAACCTTTGTTTGATTCCGCACGAATTCACGATTCAGATAAGAGAACCGCTACGGAAATATATTACAGTTATGTAGGTAACTGGTACGTGAGAAAAATGCTCTTGAATTGTTGCATGAAATTCATAAACCACTGTGGCCTTGTCAAAGATATCAGCTGATATTGAAAATGTATAATCTCCGTTGCAATCAGTGAAACTACTTGACATTTTCAATTAATTCATATGGCTTGATCTAGAATGCGAAGCATGTCTCATTTTAATTTAGAAAAACTGAAAGTAAAGAACATGAATTATTATTTTGAAAGGACTCTGAATAACATTTTTATAATTTTTAAATTATTAACGATGAAGCTACACATGAGTAATATTTCTATGTGTTATGACATCTGAAGTTATGACAACAAATTAAAAAAGATAAACTAACTATATAATTTTTTAACTTTTTGGGCTACAACAATTTTCGAAAAACATAAAATATTTGTCGATAGGAAGATACTTGGCTGGATCAAATACAGGACAAGTAAATCTCCTTATCTAAGGAAAGAATTTCGGATTTTTCTTGGGACATTTTTGAGCCTTTCGAAATTATATGCGTTTATAATTTTGCTACAGAATCATCAAATTCCTTATTCATTATGATTACAAAATGATTTAAGCACTTAAAAACATTAAAAATAAATTATGAAATAACATTCAAAATACTCATGAAATAATAACTTACTTATAAATTCTTTTTTAAAAAAATGCTGAATTATTATGCTTTTAAAATATAATAATACTTTTCACTATTTTTTTTCCTCCCTTTAAACAGCGCACCTTTATTTTCAGACTCATTTTTCGAGGACAAATGAAATGAGTTCACAGCGTAATTTTCACTCTAATTTCACAGCATAACTTTCATTTCATAACCAGGCTGAAAACAAACCTGATTCCCTTCATCCGATGATACTTCAACTTTTAGAAAAACAAACTAAATGGTTTCAGTTCAGTGACGAACGCTGGAAGTCAGAAACAAATAAATTTCTAATGCAACACACCGAAATATTCATTATATACAGTTGTAATGCAGTATCACTCATTATTTCAAAAGCCCTTTTTCCTCTCTAAAGTGAGTTCATAACGCCACATTTTACTCCACTGCACGTTAGAACTGTAGGACACAATTTATTTCTGGACACTTAATTCTTGCGATACGTATTCTCATTCATACATCATTAGGGTTCCAACAAGCGTCCTACAATTTCTGGAAGCTTATATTTTCCGATAATGGGCGATAGACAGCGATTAGCCGCAACATTTTAGCAGAAGAATGCCAAGCTGGGAATAAGTACGCATTCAGAAAGAGCAAGAGATACAGAGTAGGTTCTTTGTTAAAATTTTGATCTGTGATTGAATAAAAAGTACATTTTTTGCTACCCTTTACATAAATGGGATGATAGATGACACATTTTAGTTTCCTGCAATTATAAACAGTAAGCAGTTTTAGGATAGGAAGGCGAAGTAGCCATATTAAAATGTTGACTTAAAAAGGGCTTTTTGCTAAATTAAAGTTAAATGTTTATTTTCGTATTTTATATGTTACGTATATATACATTTACTGACTAGTAATTCTGAAATACTAATTACTTTCGGAGGTAATCGTCTTGGTAGTCGTCGAAGGAGTTTCGCTTGATTTATGTAGGTCCGTCAGCGCCCGAGTGGCAAAACTAAACTGAGCTGTAACTAACGGTAAATGGAGTTGAGAGTTTCTAAACCCGAGTGGTAAACTAAAATGCTGAATACTGATAGCTTGAGCCTCTTTCAAATTCTCGCGAATGAGCTGGTTTGGTTGCATGGGAGTTTTCAAAATTTTCCTCGGTGTGATGTGAATAAGAGACAGTTTCCTTTAATAAAAATTCCTTCGCGAAGGCATCCTTTTTCTTAGGCAGACAACCCTCGAGTACTCTGCCATAATCTGAGTATAATTAAACCTCTATTTGACAAACACGCTATTTCACGAATTCCTCTACTTAGCGAAGTTTTTCGCGGGATTCTGCCCGAGGTGTGAATTTCTTATACAAAACTCCTATGAAGTTTTTGAACAGACGATTTTTCTAGATTTTTCTTTCCGTTTTAATTATTTTTTGATTTCCTGTAGCACTTACGTGCGTGCAGCTGTGGTCTTAAAGAAAAGTAGGTGGCTTATTATCTGTTGTCACAACTCCTTCTGCGTGAGGGATGAAATGAGGAGAGGGAGATTCTCAAATAAACAAGCATTTACTTACCCTAGTGTTAAAAATTCCACAACTAGACCTGTTTTGAAAACCGCTTTAAGGTTAAGCAACAACTGCACGTTATTTCTACTTTCCGTGATTTTATTCTGCCAACCCTTTTTAAAGTTAGTTCTGTACTGAATGATAAAAATGTCAAAACGAATGTATCTGATATTTAAAGAAAAAGTGCAGATTATCGGCAAAGTGGACAAAGGTGCAAAGAACAAAGACATTGCTATAAAATTCGGTATTTTGCAAAACAATGAAATCCTGATACTGAGGATCCTGAAAATCGGCACAAAATTTCGTCAAACTTTGATCTCATCGATACAAGTGCCAAAAGTAAAAAAGTGTGCGTTTATGAATACATTGATGAAGCAACGTTAAAGTAGCTGCGCGCAGTGAAAGATAAAAATGTGCTGGTATCAGAGCCATTGAATATTGGAAAAAGCTGCGGAGTTTGCCAAAGCTTTAAGACAAAGTGAATTTAATGCGAGAAATGGGGGACTGAAGAAATTCGAAAAAAAGACATGGAGTAGTCGCAGAAATCACATGTGTCGAAAGCTAAGATATTAATAAAGATGACCGTCTCATATAGAAAGAACGAGAACTTTAAAAAAAAAACAAAAAAAACATGGAAATATTATCCATGTTTCGTGTCCATCCAAAAGATTTCTTCAACGTCCATGAAACCGGCTTATTTTATCAATATGTACAGCAAAGAACATTAGCGATAAAAAAAGGAGATGTTTTGGAGGCAAGCAAAGCAAAGTTAGACTTATTGTACTGCTACGTGGAAATATGTAAGGAACTGAAGAAATGAAATCTTTGCTTATAGCAAAAAGTCAAAATCCAAGATGTTTCAAAGATATTAAATCACTGAACGTATATTACGATTTCAACAAGAACTCATGGATTGTCTTAGACACTTTCGAAAAGTGGCTACAGAGTTTAGATAAATACATGGCTGTAAAGAAACAAAAAAATTCCGCAGTGATAAGACAACTGCAGTGCTCACCCCGAAGATATCAAAGACAAGTATAAAAATGTTAAGATATTTTTCATTCCTCCAAGTACAGCTGTGAAACTGCAGTCTTTGGATCGAGGAGTGATTAAAAGTCTCAAGAAGCATTTTCGTAGAAGAATTTTCAAGAAAGCCCTCATGGGAGTTGAAAGTAATCAGACTTTGTGTGTAATAAGTTTGCGTGATTGCGTATCTGAACTTAAAGAGTATGGAATTCTGATATCACTGAAAAAACTGTTTGCAGTTGCTTCAAAAAAGCTGGCTTCATCGCTAATATTGATAATACTGATAACTGTAGTATCAGTGACGAGGATGGAAAAAATGAGGAATTGAATAACATGTAATTGCAGATGAAAAATAAAGGACAGTTACAGAATAAGAAACAATATAAGATTATTTATTTTCAGATAACGGTATTAAAACCCCAAGAATTTCTACTGAAGCTGACATATTGGAGAGCACAAAAAATGGTAGCCAGAAAGCAATTAACGATGATAAAGAAGATGAAAACGTTAATGAAAATGGAATGTACAAAATCTTCTCCCAAAGGTATGTTAAATGCATTTGATACTTTACAACGCGGTTTTTATTTTGAAGAAAGTGTACTAGAAGACGATTTCCGTGCATTACGAAGATATGAGACTTATTATGTTATGATTTTTTTTTCTGAAAATCAAAACAAACTAAAGTAACTAATTATTTTTCGAAATAAATTTATGTAATTTCCATACTTAACTTTGAAGTAATGGATTCATTAACATATGTAAATTTGCATCTATATTTCATTTTATTACTATTTTACATTTAAAATTTTCTCATCTTAAATCGTGTTTTATAATAGCAATCTTTATACAAATTCCTCTATTTAGCGAAGTTTGCGTGGGATTCTGCTTTTTCGCCAAATAGAAGTTTGATTGTAATTGCAACAAAATGTTTCCTTTATATTAAATCCCTATTTTAAAGGTCTATTTTAAATTTGTACTGCAGTGAAACCTCGCTATAAGGAACTTCAAAAGACCACATCGGGATTTCTTATCGGGATGTAAAGGAATACTGTATAATATACAGTATTCAAAGGAATACTGTATAATATACAGTATACAGTATTCAAAGGAATACTGTATAATATACAGTATTCCTTTACATCCCGATAAGAAAAGTGGATAACCTCACAAAGAAAGAAGCAAAAATTGACTGTTGAGTCACAAAGAAAACTGACTAGCATTATGACATATATTAAAAAAAGTGAATAATACTTTTTGTTAATAAAGGTAATTTGAAGTATTAATTGCAATTATTATTTCATGGAATTATTGAAATTGAAAGAAAATTATTTTTCTTTCTTATTTAGTTTCACCATATGTAAATGAACTTAGATGGTAAATGGCTTATCAGTGGCGTTAGAGCCTTTCAATATCACAGAACTTCAGAAAGCTGAATATTAAAACAACAGAAACGAAACAAGAACGGAAGTGAAATTCGGATGTCTGCTTGATGTAATAGCTACATCGATATCTACAGTATCATTGCTGAAATTCAAATGGAACCAGGCTCCGGTACAGGTACGCCTAATGGCAGACCGCACATTCAGTTGAACAATGTTAAACGAATTACGCACACTGCGCATGCCCAGAAGAGAATTTGGCGCAATTACGACTTTGGCGTCATTTTAAAAGAATATAAATATTGTATATGGATGATATTCTGTTATCTAAACGTAAACAGTTCAGGGTTTTAAAACGTGTTAGGTTTTACGTTGCATCATTACTTAGAGTGTTATTGATTGTACTTCTGAGGAATAAAAGCAATCGATTATTTACCATACGTTCCTGTTTTGGCCTCCTCGGTGATTGCGGTGATTTGTACCAGAGGGCGCACCGCACAAAGAGTTAGTTGCGTTACGGAACGTAAGGCGAGCGGACACGCCATTATTTCAGGTGTATTACTGCTTATTGATACAATTACATCATATCTGCCAGGTGGCAGAAAAGTAAATTGATGTATCCATGCCAGGGGGCATAACTCTTGTAAACATGCCAGGTGGCATACGGCTTGTAAATAAATTGTAAATAAATGTACAGTAAATTATCTTCGTCATTAAATAAAGGAACACGCAACAACTCGCATATTAATGACTCGCATTGCGTAAACCTTGGACATTGCACAGTCTGCATGTTTCGTCTTTAAGAGCACAGAGACGCCTCGGATGCCCTTTTGAAAAGCAAATAAAACATAAACCTCGATCCATTAATGCCTTTCGGCGAGCTTTCAGATCAAGTGGGCAATCATGATTCATGTGACAAGCAGATAAACAAAAAATACAGACAATTTGATACTCTTTCTTAGGGAGGGTAGAGGATTTTAGGTTTTGATTAAAATGCGATTTTTGCTAGTATTTACCGGGAGTTTCGCTTTGACTAGTTAATACTGAAGCGCCTTGCTTATTCGTATAGTAATTATTTCTTTTAGAATGTATGTAAGATTTATTTTGATAACCTTGATGGGAACTTCTGTTTTGTATAGGTGGCTCATTTATACCAAAATTCTTAGTACGCGCTAACATCATTGATGTTTCCCTACATTCCACTTCATTCGTTTTTCAAGAACGTTAATAGTTCATTAACATCGAAATTTTGTTTATCACTTCTTTTCCTAGTGAATTCTAAAGTTAAATTCTCGGATATTAACTTTAACAAAATAGGCGATAATAAATGTCCGTAAGAACCACTAGTAACATTTAAAGAATTTAAATTTCTTATTTGTATTTCTATATTGTCATAAAGCTTCCTCAAGGCAGCCATATTTCCGGAACATTTTACAGGTTCTAAACTCAATAATTTATTCATATGCGCATTAATTAGCAAGTCGTCTCTGCCGAAACGGGTTTTTAGTATATCAACAGCCACCGTATAGTTTTCACTAGTAAATGATAATCCACTAATGGCATTTAAGGCCAAACCCCCCAACAGCGATTTTAAATAACAAAACTTGTCAACTGAACTGAGACTTTCGTTTTGGTGAATGGAATTACAAAACTGATTCCAGAATTCAAGCCAAGAACAAGGATCACCGTAATAGTTCCATTCATAAATACTTTAACAACTTAAGGAATATATCTAGTTTAAATTACTGAATTAAAGCCAAAGAAATTATTACAAATAACTGATACTAAATGTAATGTTTATGAACAAAACGAAATGAAACAGAAGCAAGTGCAATAAGTACAAAAAAAAGTGTCCATAGTATTGCAATCGTAAAGAGTCGCTCAGGCCTACATAACGAACAGGCTTGTGTAGGGTTGTTTATTTTTATTCCCCAATATTTTCTCCCACGCCAACGGTACACTATTGAGCATGCGCAGTAAGCGAAATTCGTTAACATTGATCAACTCAATGTGCGGTTTGCCATTATGGCTCCGGTGCTGGGCTAGAGAGGCTTACATCGTAGAGCATTAAACGAAGTGCGTGTGTAGGAGTTCAATTGCTTGGCACAGAAGACGAAACTAGTGATTGCTTTCGCTTCGGTTTCTCAATTACAAGTTTGATTAGTTAGGAGGATTTGGATTAACTAGCAGTGTGCCTATCTCAGAAAGGGCACCGGGTGATGTAGAAAGGCACTGTATGCTGTTTCCAAACTTTGCTTACAGTGTTTTTGCGGATCGTCTGTGAAACCAGTGTACCAATAATGGCATCTTCTGTGCAAACTTTTAACATGGACGCTCTCGAGTATTATGAAAATCTCACAATAGAAAATTTCCAGGCCTTATACCCAATTCTGTGCTTTTGTATGCAATCCAACTTTTAAAACCCTGCTGCCAGCGATAAGAGGTACTTAAACTAATTAAATACCTAACTGAAGAGAAAGTTAAAAATCAGCAGGTACGTTTAAAGCCCAGGGAAACGAAGCAAAGTTTTCAATAATTGAAACATATGAAGAAATTCCGATTGTGAATACAAGTGGTGCTGTAAATAACCCACAGTCAACCACTGAGGAAAATAATGTAGCTGGAAACTGGGAATCCCAAGAAAATCTGCCAAAAAGCGTACGTTAAGTAATTCATCTCCAGATGAAGTTTTTAAGCACAATAAATTCGATTCATTATCAGACAATAACACGATGGAAAAAAAAGTAATTTCAGATGAAGACTTCACCTTGCCAAGAAAGGTGTCTGGTCGGATTCCACTAATTATAATTTCGGATTTCAATATGGACTAGGGTAAACTTCAAAAACTCATTAAAGACTTTAGTGTTGATAAACTCCAAGGGAGCCTGAAAGGAGACGTACAGCGAATTCAAGCTATGATCCCAACGATTATAGGAAAATGACGCGTATGTTTCACAAGGGCGAAATTTCTTATTATGCATACTTTTGACACTCTAATAAGTCGATAAAGACAGTTGTAAAGATATTACCTAAAATACACTGATAGAAACAATTCAAGATAATTTAATTATATAAGGCATCCCATAAGTGAAAGCTATGACTAAAACGGAGAAATAAAAAGCTTTCCTATGTATTTTTAGCTTGCAGGAGAAACAACAATGATAAAAGGATTGATAACACACATTCTTGTCCTAATAGTTCATATTGAACCATATAAGATACGGTCCGGACCAATGCAATGGCATCAATACTAGAGTTTAAGTCATAGTCGAGCACTATGTAAGAACAAATACAGGGGCATGAAATGAGCTGGACCTCACGCAACTCATACCTGCAGCTATAGAGTGGACAATGGGGACAGCAAGTTGTAAATTTCCAAATATTTCAGCCTGGAAAAGTTATCCTATGAATCCGAAAAACTTAGCAAAGTTAAACAAAATAAAGAGATAGTCAAACTAAATGAAAGTAACTTCATACCAAATCCCTTAAGTCACCTCTGACCCTAAGGGATTTATCAGGAAAGATTCTGGTTTCTCAGTCCTTGGCGCAAAAGGCAAATCTACACCAGCTACGAACAGGCCAAATAAGAACATGACAGCTGCCGAAATGGGAGCTAAAAAGTTTTACGAGCCAGTTAAGAGATTCTCCCAGGAACAAGAAGACTGAGAAAAACATCTTTTAAACTCTCCAGGAAATCTTCATGAAGGTAAAAGAATTTCTTCAAAAATGCGAAAATACAGTTCCTGAACATATATAATTCAAGTAGGAATTGAAGCTTTCGCCAGTTTTGCAAGTACTGATTACGGTTTTGAACCAGGGTCGACAAAAGAGGGCCAGCTAAAAAGGGGAGTCGATCGATGTTTTGTAATCAGTTCAATTTTTATTAATAATTATGAATTTGTAACGAAGACACAATTAGCTGATAAGCCCATTTCCCATCGGGATCAGCTGTCTCATTGGCAGAGAAAAGAAATGAAATCTATAAAGAAATTATTTAAAAAATTAAGATAGGGAAGAAGAAATTATTGAAAGTATAATTAACATAAATATTTTTATCATGGAATTACGCTCTTACAGAGTACTAAAATCGAAAGATAAAATAGATTTTGTACTATGCTAGACTCTCTGTATCGAAATACAGTGGTGACTGTTCGCTGTTTGATTTTGAAAAACCGTCATACTGCATCCTCCATCTTGGAAAAGAAAAGCGCTTAGAGCGTAGCTCAAAATTTTACACCTAATGCGTTAACGATGTGTATAGTTTTAATATTTTGTTATTTGTAGTATGCATTACTCTGCTTTGCAATATAAAGAGGAAAATCTACAAATATTAAATATTTTTTGAAAGATACAATTTTATTTACATTTTATACAGTAGGATACTGATTATTTGAAATGTTAATTATTTGAATGCAATTCTGAAGAAATTCAAGAAAAAATACTTTGTTTGAAGTTTACTTTAAAAAGCAAGGTTTAATAACGTAAGATTTTAGACTAACTAAAAAAAATCGGCTTCTATATCAAAAAGAACACTGCAGTTAAAACTAGTTGCTGCTGGTAATTAAAAATTTGCTAAATTCGAAGGATTTGGATTGTAGAAAACCAGTTTGTGCAAATATTTTGAGGCATTCTGAAATAAATGGCAAACGAGCACTGCTTCGTCAGATATGGCTGTTTTAATATAGTTTAAACGTCTAATGTATTTTATCTAATTACCAACAAATCTGTAATGTTATTTATTTCTAAATATGTAGAATGATTCGTAATTTTTCTGCCTTATGATCGTAGTGGTAAAAGGTATATATGCCTTCTTTCATAAAGCTGTTGAACATGTAATTGAAAAAAAATTATGCAGCTAAATAAAAATATAATGAATGAATAAAATTCATAAATAAATACGTAACAGAAGTTAAAATTCTGCATGTATCTATTAATTTGTTATTTAGAATTTTTGCTCCGAGAATCTAGCATATGGAGGCTTAAGAAGTAGCAGTTCGAAACTTTGGAAAGTCGAAAAAATATCTGCTTCGCCCAAGCAACATATTAAAATAGTTCAATAGCCTGTCTAGTATTAAGCAGCTAACTTATAATCATTATATATTTTCAGCTAAGCAGTTTCATATGTACATTTTGTTTCAGAAATATATGAGTTCAGGTCTCAAAGACCTTTCTAAACCACACGCGTGTGCTGCTGCTCAGTAATTTTTGTTGACTTGTTTGAGTTTTTTTTTTCTGCGTACATTAGGCTATAGAATACGACGTATTAAGCATTGCTTTAAAGCCCAGATAGCCTACACTATTACCATAGTTGTGATATACGCAGCTAAATTTTTACAGCAGACAGCAATATATTTATTTCTACCTGACAATCCATAAGAAAATCTGGAGGAAATACTTTTCAGAATTTGACAAATTTAAAGTATGTTTAATAGATAAAAAACAATAAATTATAAACTTTTGTGATATCAGAAACAATAGTATACTATAACAAAGCCCTATCTAAATACTATTATCACAAATAACTTGCCCCACCAGCAGCGGAGCTTCGAGATTGGTGAGCATATGTACCAGGCTCAAATCCCGGCGAATGGCTTGTTGCATGAGAACTTCCATCTTTTTCCCCATGTGCAGAATGAATATGAATCAATTATACTTAAGAAGTCTTGTACGTAATCCTCCCTACCCTTAGGCGAATATCCCTCGTGTACTTTGCCTAATCCATGTATTTAGCATGTATTAAATAGCATGTATTTACTTACGCTATTATTTGAGATTTATGAAATAATTTTTTAGAAAGGCTTAACCGTGTTAAATCGCAATTAACCTTTTATAAAAATAGAAGTGCAGCGAATCTCTCCAGACTATCAACTCACTAAGGCGACCATCTTTGAAAGTAACCAGTATTTCTGAAAACATAAATAAACATCAGTGTTGAAATATCACCTCTTTAAGGGGACTTGTTACCTTTCGAATGATAGTTTTTATTTAAAAATTTTCATCTCTTTTCTATGAATAATATCAAATGATTTTATAAGGCAAAATGATTTTAAGCTGGAAAAAAATTTTTTTGCTAGTCATTCTTTTTAATTTAAATTTTTCTTCAAAAAATTTAAGAATTAAAAATTCCTTCTTCTCCCGCAATTTTGAATGTTTTTGCCCCACATTTTTTTTTGTATACGTTAGAGTGTTCTTAATAACTTTAAGAAGCGATTTTGAGAATAATGAATTAGTTTTCAAGGAAAAAAAAAATAAAAAGCACATTTTTATGTACAAACTTTAAAAAAAAAAGATGATCTCAATCATATTTTCACTTCCAATAATTTTTCTTTTCATTATTTTGAAAAACCCATCCTTGTTCCTATTAAAAATATAATTTTAAATAAGCAGTAAAAATATTAAATAATTTAGTCCATATGTGTAGAAGTTTTAGGACTTTAAGTAAAAGAATACACTGAGAAAATGAAAACTGAGAAAACGCAGTTTAAAGAATGTAAACTGTCTAAATGGTCATTAAATCATTTCAAATTTCTTAAAAATTTTATTACTGAATTTCAGTACATATTGTTGCGTTTATACGGGTTCGTGGATTTGAGAGTAATCGATGAAAACACGATGCAGAACAATAAAAAGCGCAATTTATTTACAGGAATCACTATTTACAGCACAGTTCCAAAATTACCTTTAAAAGCGTCGAAAATCTACAATAAATACGCTGAAACAATCAGCAACACAGCTTCAGGCTGTAACTGTACAGGTAGCTTCACGGCAACACTAAACTTATAAAAAAACACCGTGGAACAATCACCAATCCACTGTCAAGCTATACTGTAAAGATAGCTTCACGGCAAAGCACTACTCGATTGCTTTCCGTTCACAGAACTCTCGCGTAGCTTAGCACTCACAGTAAGCACAACGCTCACACTACTTCACAATCTCTTCGCAGCTAACTCGCAACTCTGCAACTAACTCGCAACCCAACAACTCACTGCTCTCAGAAACGCAAGGGTTTAAATAGCTTTTCTTAAAGTTCGACACGTTTCGAGAAATATCTCGACAGGAAGTTATTCTAGAAGCTTCCCGATTGGACCATGGGATATCGCCAATTTGGTCGCCAAATGGGCGATAAAGTCGCCAATCTGGCAACCCTACCATACACTATTTTATGGCAACCCTAGTGCTATGCCGGAAAGCTTACATACAGGCGCAACCGCCGAATTTTTCGTAACAATAT
>KK120135.1:59031-79508 GCA_000611955.2 Stegodyphus mimosarum
AAAATACATCAAAAAAAAAAAAAAAAAAAAAAAAAAAAGACGCACCAAGAAGGCAGTCATCCGAATTGGACGAAAATCGGTAGAAGTGATGTACAAAATCGGTACAGAAAAACAAATGATTACAGTTTGAGAAAAATTGGATGATTTATTGAAGTGATAGAGCTTCACAAAGTAGAAAAGTCAGTAACGCGTTTGTCCGCCTCTGGCCCTTATGTAAGCAGTTATTCGGTTTGGCATCGATTGATAGAGGTTGCGGATGTCCTCCTGAGGGATATCGTTCCAAATTCTGTCAACGGATGCGTTAGATCGTCAACATCCCGAGCTGGTTGGAGGGAATGCTCATAATGCTCCAAACGTGCTCAATTGGAGAGAGATCCGGCGACCTTGCTGGTCAATGTAATGTTCGGCAAGCAGTAGAAACATGTGCAATGTGGGGGCGGGCATTATCTTGCTGAAATGTAAGCCCAGGGCGGAGTGACATGAAGGAAAACACAACGGGCCTTAGAACTTCGTCGACGTACCGCTGTGCTGTAAGGTTGTGACGGATGACAACCAAAAGTGTCCTACTATGAAGTGAAATGGCACCTCAGACCATCACTCCTGGTTGTCAGCCTGTTTGCCGGAAGAGAGTCAGGTTGGTATCATAGCGCTGTCCGGGGGGTCTCCAGACTCGCCTTCGCTGGTCATCGGGGCTCAGTTTAAAGCGGGACTCATCACTGAAGACTATTCTACTCCAGTCAGTGACATTCCAGTGCGAATGAGCCCGACACCACTGAAAACGAGCTTGACGTTGTACAGAGAGGTCAATGGTAGTCGGCAAAAGGGGCGCCATGACCTCAGCTCCCTTTCTGTGAGCCGTCTATGAATGGTCCTTGCGGTTACTGAAGCACTAGTTGTAGGTACAATCGATGATAATGATGCATCTGGGGCTGTGAGTGCCGCTCTGACGATTGCTCGGTCTTCACGTTCTGTCGTTTCTCTAGGCCTACCGCTTCCTTCTCGAGGCTGTGTGCGGCCATGGTTCACCAATTCCTGCCAACATCGTCTAATAGTTGCATCACTCCTGCTCAAATGTCGAACCATTCGCCGATAAGGACGACGGCTTCTTTAAGCCCAACTGCACGACCCTCTCAAATTCTGACATCTGCGCATATCGTTCGCGCATCTGTATGCGAGTCATAGTTACTGTGTGCCAGAGTATACGGAATGAAATTCGGGAAGAATTTATGACCTGGAACCGTAATTTCTCCTCTTAAATATCCTGCCAGTTGCGCAGATCAGATGCGCTGTAGCGACAACCGTTCATTAATTGACAGCAAAAATGTAAAATTTTGCATTTTCCGTCGAAACCTGTATGCATATTAATTTGTGTCCAATTTGCTTTATATCTTCTCGGTGCGACATGGTGCGTCGTTTTTTCTGTCTAAGAGTGTAGGATATAATGAACGATGGTAAGAACGAAAATTAATTTTATGTACTATCTTCAGTTGTGGACTTTGTAAAGTAACTTATATTAATTAACCAGGCATTATGGTTTAAATCTTTACTATAGCTTCTCTTTTCCGTATGCAAATTCTGTTGTGTATTTAAGCTGAGGCTTTTGACTCGTTAGATTACAGCTTTTGGCAATTGAGGCTTGCTCTTAGTATTCTCGCCAGCTCTGTTTAAAAGTGATAATACACCTTTAGCATTCTCGTTAGCCGATGTTTAAAATACGCGCCGGTAAAGTATTCTGAGCCAGCTTATTTTAGTCTATTTAATGCGCAGTCTTATACTTATACTACGTTATCAACGTCTTATACTACGTTATCAACGTCTGAATTTATTTGTCTATTCCTATTGCATTAATTTAAATGCCCACAAATGGTCGAAGTTTCAACAGTAGCACAATTTATGCTTGTTGTATTATATTGAGACAAAATGAAAAGGGTTATTTTAATCTTTTTTGCATTTTGAGAATTGTTCAGGATATAGGAATAACTCGCTGTCTGCAGGACTGTAAATCTAACTTCCAGTTACAAAAGAAAACCTAGTCTGGTGCAGAATTTTTTCATGAATTATATTGCAAGACAACGCAAGATCAGCATGCTACCCCTACCAAGATTCTACACTGGTGTGCAAAACTTAAGCAACAATGTAAAAATTTAGCAGATAGCCATGAAATTGCAGAAAAGGAGGTCTGAAGATCAATACAATGAACACGTAAGTCAGTAGAAACGTCATGCGTATGCAAATATCAGGAACGAAAAGTCAGAGACGACGTGAGCGTACACAAAACGTGTGATGTCCGCTCGCGCAGCTGAACAGTAGAATAAAAGGAAGGACGGAGACGCAATTCAACATATTCGCTGCAAGTGCCAGTGAGTCAGTTCGTGAAATATAGCTAGAGTAAATCACCTGGACGACTTCACACGTGGAAGAATGATGAATCGGAAAATGAATGGATCGGAAAGCTGGAGGAGGGGCGTACTGTCACCAGTGTAGCTGCAGAGTTCGAAATCAACAAAAGTGTCGTTTTGCGCGCTTGGAAAGCGTTCCAAATCACAGGTACAGATGTTAGAAAGGTTGGTGGTGGTCGCCCGAGGACGACATCTGCAGGGGATGACCGATATATCGTCCTGCAGGCGAAAAGAGACCGACAGCAGTCAGCAAGCGCCATTGCTCAGCAACTCTGTACAGCAACGGGGCGACAAGCGTCGCGGTTTACTGTGGCCAAACCCCTTCACAAAGGGTGCCTATTCGCCCGCCGTCCTGAACGCTGCCTCCCGTTGAAAGTTGGCCACCGACGCCATCGTTTACAGTGGTGCAGAGAGCACAAAAACTGGGCAACTGATCAATGGAGTCGTGTCCTCTTTACGGATGAGAGTCGGTTCAGTACCAGAAGCGATTCTCAACGCGTTTTGATTTGGAGAGAGGTCGAGACCCGATTTCATCCCACTAAACGGTGGTCCTGGAGTTCTTGTTTTGGGAGGCATTATGCTGAACGGGCGAACTGAGCTCCACGTTTTCGACAGAGGGTCTGTAACCGGAGATCGCTATTGTGAGGAGGTACTCCATCCCCATGTGCGTCTGTTCTGAGGTGCCATTGGCCCAGACTTAATTTTTATGGATGACAATGCACGGCCACATCGGACTCTTGCTGTTGAGGACCTACTGGAAAGTGAAGCTATCACTCGAATGGATTGGCCAGCGTACTCCCCAGATTTAAATCCCATCGAACATGTGTGGGATGCTTTGGGGAGACGCATTGCAGCACGCGTACATCCTCCGGAGAACACCCAACAACTCAAACAGATGCTGATTGAGGAATGGGCACTCCTACCGCAAGAAATGTTGCGCCAGCTAGTTCTGAGTATGCGGAGACTGTGCGAAGCAACCATTGCAGTGAGGGGAGGGCATATCCCATATTAAGGAACATCTGCTTGTTGTTCTTCCTCTTGGATAGACAATGATGAGTCACGCTACTATGCATTCAATAAATCTTGTTTTTGTTTGATTCCATACCGTATGCATTGTATTCCTTTTTCAGCTCCGATGCTTTCGTCATCCTTCACGTACATAATACTCTCCTTCATTTCTGCATTTCATGTCTTTCAGTTGATTTCTCGTGGAGTTATGGCAAAAAACCCTGCTGTTGCTTAAGTTTTGCACACCAGTGTAGGTTTTTAAGTCTGATAAAAGTCTGATAAAAGGCTTTGTTTTTATCATGAACAAAATTCGCTCTTCAATGAAACCGTCCAGCAGTTTCGAATGCAGAAGTTCGGTGTTCACCTTTTTGGAAAATTTAAAAACGTATTTTTTACTTTACTGTAAAAGGTAACCATGGCAACCGATTGGTAGAGAGCTGGTACAAAGGCATTAGAAACGAATTATTAGGTGAACCAAGGAGTGAGAGTTACAGGTTTGGAGTGCTCAGAACCCTTTTAAAAGGAGTTCCTGTGGTGAAAAATAGGACGAAGTTATAATCCGAACTTTATGGTAAACACTGCACTAAGGCAGATGAATTAACAGATTTCATTCTGAGAAAAAAGCTTATGGTGAATGTTTTATATCGAAAAAGTCGATGCAGAAGTTTCTCAGATAATATTACCCGGGTCGTTGCCGCAGATTCAAGATTTCTTTGAGCTAAGAAACCCTGTTACACTAGAACAAATTTTCCAGTTAGCGGTGAAATTCGAAAGGTGGCGAAGGTCAGTGAATATGAGTACATGGGGATGCGAAAAAAGATTTAGCAGAAAATTTCACCTGTAAGCAAAGGAGGTATTAAATTTGGCGGCAAATGGCGGTTTGATAATCGCTAAAATTTTCTGTCCACTAATGAATGGCAAATGCCAAGACAAATCTCAGAAGAGGAAAACAGTTGAAGGTAAGAAGAAACCTTAAACTAGGTAGAGGTTCTGGGAGTCAGAGACAGCAGTCACCCCAGAGAAAAGAAAACGCCTCTCACATTCAATTAAATGCATTACTAATGAAAACATTTCCCTCCCAAATATTCAAAGTGTGTTAAATGGCATACCTAAGATGTTTTATTGGACACGGGGACGCAAAGTACTTTCTTCCCAGAAAATGTTTAGGAGACATCGATTATTTGATGCGGCGGGAACTAAGGTGAGAGCGGCACAAGAATAACGTTACGAGTGCATATGCAGAGTTACTTTAAATGTGCAGCTTAAGAATGAGCACCAAAAAGTGGTATATCTTTTGATGAGAAACTTACAGGCAAATGGAATATTGGGTTAGGTTCTTTAAAATCTCGTAGGACGAAAATTAATTTTTAGGATGATATCATACAGCTAGATATGAAAAAGCTGGTTGAAAAAGAAACAGAGCTGAATCCGGAAGAGAAAACGACATTGGAGTAAGTGGTAAGAAATTTTTCAGACTTATTTGATGATAGCTCAAGGTGACACACGTGGTCAGCCACTCGATAGCATGAGGAAATAAACCCCCTTGTAGATTAAAATGCTATCGCTATACGGCAGAGTTAAAGAGGAAATGATGGTAAAGTATACTATAGAAATGCAGAAAAATAAAATTATGATCTCCAGAATTAGTCCTTATGCTAACCCTGTAATACTGTGCCAAATAAAAAACAATCTCCCGTTAACCGATTGTAAGGCATGGAGTTTTGCTATTGATTACTGAAACCTGAAAAGCACGATAAAATATCCAGTTTAGCCTTTACCAATAATTGAGGAAATGATTAGAAAAATTGAATCCACTAAATACATGATGACGCTAGATGTCAGGTGTTGATATTTTCAGATATATGTGAAACCACAGGACATGCCCTAAACTCCATTAATCACAAAATCAGGGGTCTACGCCTTCCTCAAAATGCCTATACAAAGACCCCACCACGTTTCAAGGAGCCATGGGCATAACCTAAAGACCTGGCCTTGGAAAATCAACCCTTGTATATTTAGATGCTATAATAGTCACAAGAACGATGAGCACATTCAGGATTTGCACAAAGCCTTTTCGCCTCTAAAAGAAGCAAGTTCAAAGCACACTGCAAAATATTGCAAAGAATGTGGCAAAAGGTAAACTCGCGGCGAAAGAACTTCAATACCTGATTTAAAAGATACCTGAGAGGGAAATCGAAATGGAGGATTCCCAAACTGCAGTTATAAAAAATCATCCACCGCCTAAATAAGAGGAAAAAATTAGCATAATTTTGGGCTTATGCTCTTATTACAGAACTTCCATTAAAGATTTTCCTCACGCAAAGAGCTCTTATTAAATTTAAAAACTGTATTCTTGTAATTTAAGAGCCCATCTTATGTGTCTGGGATAAATTCTTCCCCGAATATAAGCGTACAATGGTCGCATAATCAGTGCATGCGGTAGCCGCTTTTTTGCCAAAATAAAATCGAAATTTTCCTACGACTAACACAACTGGTAAAATTTTTCTCTCAGTAACGGTATAATTTGTTTGAATTGGACTAATTATTTGCTAAAATATGCTACCGGCTATTCGTCTTGCATAAGCATAGCTCCTATCACGAAATCAGATGCAAATGCGGCGATTTCTAATTTAAAGTCCTCCTCAGCAAATTTCAAGCTTAACGCTGCTTTAAGTGTTTCAAAAGCCATGTTTGCTTCTGCCAACCAAATCAGTCTAGCCTTTTACCTTTTAAATTTAATAGGGGCTCTGTTTTATGAGCAAAATCTTTAATGAAAGATCGATAATATGGGCGTAAAACCAAAATCTATGCCAATTTTTTCGCCTTGTTAGGTGGTAGATAATTTTTGTGCAATTTAAGGGCAGTTTTGGAATCTTCCATTTAGATTTCCCGCTCAGATATTTTATAAATTAGGTAACGAAGTTACTTACTGCGTCTCATGCTAACGTATGTTTGCCCTGTATGGCCGTATTCTTGCGCGACAAATAGGATGGCTGTTCAGACTGCCCAAAACTGTATCTTGAACAGATCTGAAACAGGCCTTGGTATGTCAGGAACAATAAAAATGCATGAAAAGCTTAACATCGCTGGATTATGTACTTATGTCTTCCTGGCTCATCAATTTCATTTAAATCTCATATAGAGCCAAAATATCATTATTCCAAAATTCTCTATGACCTTTCTGATTAATCATCTTTGAATTGTGCTTTAATTGCTTAATTTTTATTCTTCCTACGATATGTTAGTATCACATCATTGTAAAATAGCGTTCACGTAAAGATAATATATCGTTCGTATCATTGTAAATAAATCTCTTTTGTTATGCTTGTCTTATTAGTTACGTATATTCTGTATTATTAATTACGTATATTAATTTGTTTGAAATGGTCCTTCCTACCCTTATGTATTTATGTACCTCGAACTGCGTTTATTCGGAACATCATAATTACCTATTATTAGTGAGTTACGATGGAGGTTGGACTCCGGGTCCAAGAACTCCAGACCATTCTACTACACAAGTTCTATTACGAATTGAAAATGGAGCCAGTGAAGAAATATGACAAAGATTGTATCAAATTCGAATTTGTTTCGACTAAAATCTGTGGCAAAATGAGATCTCAGTGCATGTTATGTGTTACTGTTCCAACATATGAATCACTAAAAACTGTTAATTTTAAGCGGCATTTAACAATGCATTCGAATATATCTGATTAGCCTTCGCAGATAAATCGAAAATTTAATGAAAATTAAGCAAGCGCAAAATTTTAAAACATTCATAAGTGAGAGAAAATTTGCACTGTCTCAAAATCATTAGCCGCCTCATTTGAAGTTTCAAAACTAATTACGAATTAAAAAAAATCATACAATCAGAGAAACGCTAATAAACTTGTTTGATGAACCTGAAGAAATGTTAGGGTAATAAGCTAAAAAAATGGAAAAATTTCCACTATTTAACAATATATAACTAGCATCATTGTAAGAAGTGAAATAATGTCACCAGGCTTTGAAAGAATTTCATTAATAAAATCGAAAAGTCACTAAATTTTGCTTTGCGGTCCACCAATACTGGTAGTTTGTCCCAGGTTCGAATCCAGACTGACCAGTTTGTTTTCGTCCTTTTCCGCAAGTGTAACGTGAAAACGAACCAGTTTTCCTTAGAAAATCGTACACGAATTCATCCCTTCTCTTAGGCAAGTAGCCCTCTTGACGATACTCAAGTAACCAACTAACCATTTCGCTTTGCAATACGGAAAAACTATGCTCACAGTTCTGCTAATTTCTCTTCTTAGTTTTCATGTGTGATTTTCGTACTGAGACATGTTATCAAGAAAGAATTATTGATATTTTAAGACCTGGAAATCGTATCGAAATGATTTGATAACTGAGACAAATATAACATGATATATGTATATAACATACACAGTCCAGTCACATTAATGTGACCACTACGTACTTTTCATGTCAGAGTTAAATAACCAATCACAGAAGGCAGGTGGCAGCACAGTGCAGTTGAGCGTATATAAAGGGTGTGTGAGGGCTTCGGAAAACATTTCAATCGTTGGCGGAATGCAGAAACGAAGCGATTTATCCGACTTCCAAAAGGGCATGATCATTGGCTTTCGGGCCAAGGGTGGAAGCATTTCCGAAACGGCTGAGTTTGTGAACTGTTCGCGTGCCGCCGTGGTAAAAGTGTACCGTGCATGGCAAAATGGGACTGTCCAAAATCAGCGACGTGGCAAATGTGGTGCACCACGGGCCATAGATGACAGAGGCGAACGACGGTTGCGGAGATGCGTTCGGGCAGATAGACGGGCTACCGTTGAGCAACTGACCACCAAAATGAACCAAGGGGCTACCAAAAGTGTCTCCCAAAGTACTATTCAGCGAACATTGCTGCGTCTGGGCCTCCGAAGCAGACGCCTGGTTCGTGCACCTATGCTGACTGCTGTTCATCGACGGCGAAGGCTAGAATTTGCACGCCAGTACAGCAGCTGGACGTCCACTGAGTGGCGACAGGTTGCGTTTTCGGATGAATCGCGTTTTATGCTCCATCGGACAGATGGACGTTGGCGTATAAGGCGTGAAACCTCTGAAAGGAACCACCCTGCAACCATTGCCGGAACGGTCCAAGCTGGAGGCGGGAGCATTATGGTCTGGGGAATGTTTTCCTGGCATTCTCTAGGTTCACTGATCATTGTGGAAGGCACAATGGATCAATACAAGTACGCATCTGTCCTTGCGGACCATGTTCACCCCTACATGCGCATTGTTTTTCCTCAGGATGATGGCATCTTCCAGCAGGACAATGCGAGGTGCCATACAGCTGCCAGTGTACGTGCGTGGTTCGAAGAGCACCAGGATGAGTTTACCGTCCTCCCCTGGCCAGCAAACTCACCTGACTTAAACCCAATCGAGCATCTGTGAGACCATCTCGATCGAGTTGTTCGCGCCATGGATCCTCAACCGCGTAATCTAGCGCAGCTGGCCACGGCATTAGAGTCGGCATGGCTCAACATCCCAGAGAACACCTTCAGGGACCTATGTGACTCTCTTCCTGCACGTCTCGCAGCAGTCCGCTCTGCGAAAGGTGGTTATTCTGGCTTTTGACAGATGGTCACATTAATGTGACTGGACTGTGTATGATAACGACAAAACACGCGAAGGCTATCTGTTTGAAGGAAGAAATTATTGTGTTAATAACGTGCATTACAGACCCAATAATCAAGAAGGCAGTACTGGTTATTCAGAAAAGCAACAAAAACCCGATGCTTGAAAGAAGTCAAGATTTACCACAGGAATAGTATTTTTACTGATTTTCTCTGAAATGGAACAACGAAGTGGAAAATGAAAAAATGATTTTAGTAATTAGATAACTGTGAAGCATACACGCTTCTTTTCTTTTTCTGAAAAACATTAGCAAATATAACGTCTAAAATTCAGCCTTTAGACCACAGTATTATAAAAGTTCTCAATTGTCATTACTGAAAAGGTGTTCAGAAAATCATGAACAGAGGTGAATTTTGTGAAAACGTACGTCGAAGGAGATAACTAAATCGATATCTTTGTTAGAGGGCATGTACACTCATGGACAAAAAAATTAGCGCACCAAGAAATAATTGCGGGATCGTAACGAAACTTGCAATGAAGGTACATGTCGGGGAGATATGCAAATGATTCGAAATGCAGCGTGATTGCGCATTACGTATAGCCGGTAGAGGGCATTGAACGTCGTACTCTGTGGAGTATAAAACAGGTAACCAAAGCTTGTTTGAGTGTGCCGAATCATTTACAAAGGAAGAGCTGAGGTAGACAGGCCACTACGCCGTGTTCGAAGACAATATAAGCAGTTGTCGCAGTCTGAGAGTGGAGAATCGTCGGGATGATGGAAGCTGGGTGGTCAGCTAGGCGAGTAGCTCGTCAGTTATGCCGCTCTGATTGAGTTGTGAGGAGGTTTTGGGACCAGTGGACCCGAGAGATGTCATGTACAAGAAGACAGGCTCAGGACGCCCTCGACAGACCAGTCGTCGAGAAGACCGCCACATCGTAAGAAATGCACGCGTACAGCCAACTGCTTCATCGACCGCCATCCAGGCACAGATAGTACCTTCACTAGTGGCCCCTGTGTCTTCTCGAACCATACGAAGGCGCCTGGCTGAAGGACAGTTGGTATCGCGGCGCCCATTACGTGTGCTGCCCTTGATGCCCACCCATCGACGCCTTCGTTTGGAGTGGTGTCGAGCACAAGGAAACTGGACTGCAGCGGAATGGAACCAGGTCATCTTTAGAGACGAATCCAGATTCAATCTCGGCAGTGATGACAATCGTGGTCGTGTGTGGAGAGCCCGTGGTAAACGCCTCAATCCTGCCTTTGCTGTACAGCGACACATCTCTCTCACAGCTGGTGTGATGGTATAGGGTGCCATTGCTTACAATACACGGTCACCCCTAGTATTGTTCCGTGGCACCATGACAACCTAGCGATATGTTCATGAAATCCTGCAACCACATGTGTTGCCACTCATGCAACGGCTTCCAGGAGCCATTTTTCAACAAGACAATACTCGGTTTCATACGGCAAGGGTGTCACAAGACTGTCTCCGCACTGTTACTACCCTTCCTTGGCCTGCTCGATCCTCAGATTTGTCTCCAATCGAGCATATCCGGGATCATTTTAGACGACGAGTTGGGCATCCTAAAAATTTGAACGAACTAGAGGCAAGGTTACACCAAATATGGAACGAAATGTCTCAAGACATCATACAGAGCTTGTATGACTCAATGCCCGATCGTATCGAATCGTGCATTCGCGCTAGAGGGGGTCCAACGGAGTATTAACTCCTCCGTTCTTTTGCCTTTTTCTCTGAAATAAATTATCCTTTTTCTTTGATTTTCTTATCATTTATTTATATCAAAGTAGTCATTACGTATGTAAAATTTTGTTTCATTTTGACGACTCCTTCTTGGTGCGCTAATTTTTTTGTCCATGAGTGTACATAATAGCTAATCTCTTAAAATCAGTTAAAAACTTTTTTCGGAATATGGTTTTAATGCAGTAGAAGCTTTAGAGGGATTGCTAGCTATAGTTAAGCTTTAGAGGGATTGCTAGCTATACTTAATGTTTGAGGGATCAGTGACAGAGTTACGAAGCTTAATTTTTTAATATACATTAATTCGGAGAAATATTGAAGCAGCGTGTGCAAAAACTAACAGCGAAAGTCTTAAAAGAATTGCAGAAATTGACAGCGAAAATGTAAAAAAAGTAATAATATACCAACATCAATCGAACCTATAAAGTTACTGTAAATTCTAAGAAAAGATTTTGAACTGAAAGGGGTTGATCAAAAGAAGCTATCAGCAGTTTTACAAAATTGAGAATAAAATTGAAAAATTGTTGTTGAACGATACATAAACACAAATAAAATAGTTGTTTGTAAGAGAAACAATTTCACCAAGAACTCAATTACAAAAATATTTTTACAAAAATTACAAACTATCAAAATTGCATATATAATTTAAATTTTATCATCGACTTTTAATTATAATTTTAGGATTAATTATTGAATTAGTTGTCAATTTTTATTTTACTTGCAAAGTTTAAAACTGATATCACGATTTACAATATATAAACAGCTGTCTATTAAACTTCAGCCCCTCAAGAAACTCAAATAGGATTGGATGGAAGTGATTTCAATAAGCGGCGGTACTGCATTTGATATTTTAACAGCCAATGAATACTGTTCAGCGAAATGATAGTTAACTATAAAGCGTATAAATCCACGTGGTACTCAAACACGATACAACACACGCTTGTGTGTCTTGTATACTTAAAAATAGTTAAAAACACGGCAGTTCTATCAGATGGGCTTGCAGATAATCAGAAAGCTTTGCAACATTAGTGAAAAATAAAAATAGGTCAGCATTGAAGTTTTATTGCTTACTTCACCGGCAAAGGCCGAGTCAACTCTAACCATAAAGACGCTCTTTCCCCCACTCTCCAGTTTCTGCTGAAACTTCCTCGACTTTCTCGTACTTTAGGCACTTTAAAAAAGTTTGTTCCCGTTGAACCTAGTGTTCTGGAGACTGTAAAATGTCCTTGCGTGTCTTACTTGCGCCGCTTTAAGTGAGTGCACTTTTCGGATTTCTTTCGTGCTTTTGCACGAATTGCTGGACTAAGACTAACTGAATTAACGACCTGAACTTAAAATGGCTTTCGTGAAGCAGAGTTTGACTGACTATATGGACCTAAAGATCCGTCAAGGAAGTAACACGCTGGATACATCTGAGGTCACATTCTTGCGTTTAACCCAAAAGTTCGTGAAACTCATCGTAGATGAACTTCCGGAATATGAAGAGACGATCCCGGAATTATACCCTCACGAAAACGTAGCCTCCAGCAAATGTTCTACGAGCAATAGAATTGCTCCGCTTCCAGATGAAAGTTATGAGATTACTATTAAAGATGCAGACTCCCAGCAGCCCGCCAAGAAAAATCAGGCCCGAAAAGTAACAAGCAGCAAAAACTCAAGGCAATTCCCAAGAATTATATCATAGCGACAAAGCTTCAGGATCCAAGCCGCAGGAAATCCCTCAGCCAGCACAGAAGACTAAACCCGCCCAAGCCACGCCTCCAGTACCCTCGCCTGCCAATGAGGAAAACCATGAGGAGTCACGTGAAGACGAATTTGAATTTCTAAAACGGAGCTCCAAGGCCAAACATTACATAATTATGTAAACAATCCCGTCTTTTTACATGTCTCAGATGAGCCGATATATAGGCCGAATGTGATAAATAAAAGGCACGACATCTTGGACTTGTTCATATCGACTGTTAATGTGCCCGTGTCAATCATGGTGCAAAACGACATGCCATCAGATCAGGTGCCTTGTTCTGGCCTATCTTGGTGTGAGTAGACCCAAGAACACGCCCCATTTCCAAGTTACAGACTGGTACAAATTCCACGATATCCTCATGACTTCAAATTTTAAAATTGGAAGTTTAAAAACTCCTGAAGATATTGACTGTGCTGTGAAAAAACTCACAGACTTTCTAAACCATGCAAAAACAAGTGACACGAAAGAGATCAACCGCTATAAATTTGAACATCAGCTCACAGAAAGCATCAGAGTCATCATTGCACGCGGGATCCGGTAGTAAAGCTGTAAATAAATCGCCTCAACCGCCCCATCAAGAAAAATTTCAAGAGCACAGAACTGCAGTTTGGAATCCCAAAATCGAAGACCTAAACCTCAACAGTATTACCATCTGGAAATTTGTGAAAAATTTGAAAAGCTCCAGCTCATATAACAAAGCCATCTGTAACGGGAACGGTTTTGCTTACACAGATGACGAAAAAGCCGTACTTTCCGCTTAACATCTTGCTGAGCAATTCAGGGCAAACACGTTTTCTACAAATTCGGACTCGGGCAAGGAAGTCGTGGAATTTGTAAATTTCTGTCTAAAAGCACCCAGTGCTTTGAATATCACGAACTTTGCAATGCCTCATGAAGTAAAGGAAATCATCCGGACGCTGAGACAAAAAAAAACGCTCCAGGCAGTGATAACATCAGTAATTGGATGCTGAAAAATCTTCCATTTAAAATTACCTACAAACTGACGCTTCAACACTTGCATGCATGCACCTAAATTACTTTCCGCATGCATGGAAACGGGCGAACATTTTTCTGATCCCTAAGCGGGGCAAACCGCCAGATAATACAGCGAAATACAGGCACATTAGTCTTTTGTCTTCAATCAGTATAATTCTCGAAAGATTTATCTACTACAGACTGACTGATAACCTCAAGTGTTTAGCGGACCACAAGATGGTTTGAAAAAAAACTTTCCACCACCACCCAGCTTGTTCGCCTGACTGAATTCATCGGTTCGGCCATGCATATTGAAATGAGTGTTGCCATCCCAATGCTAGACGTGGCAAAAGCTTTTCACAGCGTCTGACATCCAGGACGTTAATTCAAACTCATCAAGATCGACCTTCCCCGCGACCTCATCGTCATGATAAATTCTTTCCTGAGTGAACGGACTTTTACGGTCAAGCATGGGAAGGCGATTTCGAGTGTAAAAAACATCTAGACGGGTATTTCCCTAGTAGTATCCTTGGCCCAGTATTCTATATTCTGTATGTTAACGACTTCCCAAATTCCCACGATGATGTCAACTTTCTCCTAACAAGCTACGCCGATGATACGGCAATCGCAGTAAAATTACGTCGTCCTGACCATGCGTTGACTAAACTGCAGGAAAGAATCTCGGCAACTGTAGAATGGTGCAGCCGCTGGAAAACTTGTATGCAGCCGACTAAATCGAAAATCTTGGTCATCAGGAAACACCGAAGACGTGATATTCTCAAAACAAAAGTTACTTTATTTGGATTTTCTGTCCCGCTTGTCAAGAACACTAGGTACTTAGGAGTCACGTTAAATCACAAATTCATCTGGAAAGATCACGTGACCCAGGCCTGCGAGAAAGCCTACAGGATCACGTTCAGTCTTTTTCCACTTTTAAAGAGTGATAATCCATCACTGAACCTGAAAAAAAAAGACTTTATCTTTCGGTCATCCGACCAATTCTGACCTATGCCTCGCCTACCTGAGCCAATATCACAGTTAAGGATATCAGGAAAATTCAGGTTGTGCAAAATAAATTTCTTCGCATAATCACTGGTGCCCCATATTACGCCCGAAATAAAAGTCTTCATTTCGACCTTAAACTTGAACCAGTTCAGGATTTCATCAACAGGACTAATGAAAATTTCTTCGCAAGAACTTTGATAAACAGCTCAGCGAACTTCGCTGATGTCCTTTCCTACGCGATTCTGAGCGAAGACAAGTTTCTACGCATATTCGCCTCACACCTACCAAAGAACCTTTATGTAAAGAAGGAAAGGCTCCATAGACGTAATGTAAACCACTTTGTCTACAACGCCGCTACAAAGAAAAGGGAACATTCGCCAAGGGATTTGGCGACGGAATCTGTTGGCTAGAATTTTCCCTCTGTGATGTGCCGGTTCTTTGGTACCTAGCCGACATTTTCCCCCTCCGCGACGTGTATAGGAAACTGAGGAACACGGGTTAAGATGAATCGTTCTTTGACTTGTCGTGATAATTTAAACTCGGAAATGATGAAATATTAGGTGAAGTTTCACTTTCACTGGCTGTTGAACTTCCATTGTCCATATCGCTACTTGAAATCAAAGAACCTATTCTTTGTTTAAACTCTTGCTAAACGTTACGGTCGAACCTGTCCAAACCAACTTCGACATTCAGCTTCGAGCTTTGGCACTTTTTGGCGACAGATATTTCACGCATGCGCAGTTGTTTCCCTTTTCGTTGGAAGGGAGCCACTTCTGCTTCTGCGAAGTTTTCCTTCTTAACAGTACATATTCTTTGCACCTACTACGAACAAGTCAGGCCAGCTAATGGAAGTGCAGATAGCCTCATACGGACGTTGGATTTAATTAACTCTATTTTTCGTTAATTTATAGCAATTAACCTCAAAAGGATGTAAGATGAACTGTGTGTATTTTTACGAGCATTTTAAGACGCCATTCTCTCGACTTCGGACAAATTATGCAATTTTAAGACTGTTTATTCCCTTATTGTGATTTTTGACATAACTGGACTTTACAATGCCACCGCTCAGCTAGGCAGTCTCCGGCCCCAAGTAGCCTGAAAAGTCACAGCCATTTCATAGCTGTTCTTTAAAGAACATTTATTCACCATATAAATAGTGTACACAGCAATTTCTATATATTTCATGTATTTATTTTGTACCAGCCGCTACGCTGCCAGCCTTCGTCTGGCTTTAAAATGTACCGGAAAAATGCCTAAAGGGAACACCAAACATTACATTTAAAAACCGCATAGAATGTTATTCTGCAAAACAACTTTATCCAGGGGGAGGAAACAAACAAATTTCAATAAAAATGCATTACATATAAAAAAATTACAATGAAATAAGCAATATCTCTTAATACGAATATTAATTATCCTAATAAATAAATTAACCAACTTCCCGTTTCCCGTCCAAGAGAAACATTAAATTTAAAAACTGCACAGAATTATCGCTCTCATTTTTCCGAGTGGCAGTGCTATATCGGCAACAATGGCTGCGTGCCATTGTTGCTGATATAATGAGAGAGAATTATCGATTTGATGCAGTTTCCTCAAAAAGCATAAAACAATAATAATAATAATAATAATAAAAAACTCATTCGTATTTTGAAAAAAAATCGCTTCGAAGTGCACTGGCTGTTGTATAGATGCAACATATGTACCAAATTTCGTAGCCCTGGGTTTCTTAGCTTACGCGAAGCACGAACGAAAGACAGACGCACAGACAGATTCTTCCCCTTATATATATATATAGATTATGTGCATAAATCTCTTCAATTAGTGCAGTAGTTGGCAAGCCACGAACCTCATGACATTGGATTCACTGCTTTAGGCCACATCGTGCTTTAGTCACTGCCTGGCCATAGACCCTTCTACAATTCCCTCCAGACTTGGATTCGCAGGCAGCAAAGGGCTTCATAGTTTCTCCCACCTCAGCTTATACCTCATACGGAGAATATTATTTACGGATTTTCTTAGACCTCAGACCCAATTCAGGATTTACTCAGGAATCTGGAAGGAGCAGGGATAGGAATTCTCTGCTTGCATGCCAGAATAATAACAGTATCAAAGTATTGTTACGGATTTTGTATTTAGTTAGCTATTTTTGATAGCATTGTAATTAAAGTCGCTTCATTTCCCAGTGCAATGCAGCGCGTGACAAGTTTTAAGAAAAAACTACGCCAAAAAAGTAAAAATACAGGAACACGCGCATTTAATAAATAGATATCTCGTAATTTATGTTTAAATTGAACAAATACAATTGTGTGTTAGCTGTAACTGTCATTCTACTCTTTTGCTTTCCAGAAACCCCGAGAAAATAAAAATTACCAGAATGTTCTAGAGCATGACTGAAAAGTTTTGAAAAGGCTTGAGAGAAAACTCTCAGTTCAGTTTTTTTAAGTGAACTGTTGTTGTTTACTTCGCTGCCGTAATTTTGATATGGGATTAGCTTTCTCTGCGTTTTGAATTGTGTTCTATTTAACGTTTTAGTAGTTTAAAATGTAACTACTGTGTGATAGTGTGATATTATGCGAATATCTGTGAGGAAAAATTTCAGGATTTTGTTTTATTTCTTGTGATAAGAGTAAATTTTATTAACTTTTCATCAGTCTTGTGCATTCAATCTATTACGAACCTCTACGCACGCAACAGTGTCATCGGCAAATATCAGTTTCCAAATTAACACTAGACGATTTAGCTGAAAATGTGAAACTGAACATTAATATAAGGAATTTCGTCGAAAATAGTGGGCTTAAAACGTGAGTTTACAAGTTGCGTTCGCTAATTTAGATTTCCAGCATGAAATACTGCTTTTCTTCACAAAAGTTCGTTAGATTTAAAAGAAGACCTGTTGGCAAACTTATATGAACTAAAGGTTTGGTTTAGTTGATTATTGCAAAGCACATTAGGGCTATCTGCCTAAGGGATGGGATGCCTTCGGCGAGGACTTTCAAAGGGAAACTGTATACGCATGGAAAAAACCACGACAGCGCCTATGCAGCCAACCCGTTCGCTTGGATTCGAACTCAGCTCAGAGTTACTAGTGTTTAGCGATTTTACCGCTTGGCCGCTGTTGCGCGATGAACTTTAGGAGAATATTAAATTATTTTTAAGTGAGGTAAAAATAACTGACGTGTGGGAGCAGTTCTGAGGGGAATAACGACTTAAGGGCACCTCAAACTTATTCATCTCTGAAGATGAACTTCTCGCTTTTATTTGCAAAATAAAACTGGATAGATATAGTCGAGGCTAAAAGTATTCTGCGTTCCTTAGGCTGAAAACACTTACTTGGTGGTGACCAGAATGACGGTTGTATCACAACGGCAATCCTAACTGAAGTTATGCGCCATCTGCAAAATCTTAAAAATGCTTCCCGTCAATTAATTAATATTAAACTGAACTTGTAGCATTCATTATTTTAACTAACCAAGTTATTTTTAGTTGAACTTTCCTATCGAAATCTCGAAGTTTCAGTTGCTGCCCGAATTTAGCACCAGCGAGATATTTATGCAAATCGCAGATATCTGATAGCAGTTTAAAAGGCAGGAGTTAACGAGGAAAAGAGTCAGAGTCTTGGATTTATCGCCGTAAGGCTGTGCGCGCAAATAATTCCTCTGTCTAGTGAAAGTTCGCCTTCATTGGCAATTGCAATTACTAGTTGTTACTCGTGAAATTCGCATTATTGCATTTCACTGAGAGTTAGGCTTCCCTCGCCGTCCTACTTAAAGTTAAATTTAGGAAAATGAATTGTTAACACGCTTTATTTTATATTATTTTAGTTCAGCCCAAGTAGTGGCTTACTCTCAAGCTGGAGAGTTGTAATTATTTGAATTAAAGGGTCCTTTAAACCCTCCTTCTGACTTGTAGTTCTTCAACACTAAAGGACATAGCCTAGATTTGCTCACTGTCCTCTACATACGGTTTCACAGCGTATGTTTAGCAAGAAAATCAAGAGATTACAGTTGAAACCTTATACTGGCGCCCGAACCAAAGAAATTATGGAAGGAAGTTTGAATATGCCAAGTACATCGTCCCAGAATCCAGCTGCAATGCCTGATGGATTTGGATTCATAGTGGAGACCATCCGAGCAGCCATGAAGCCGACAGTAGTTTTTGATGCCAAAGGGCCTGTGAACACATTTTTGGAAAAATAAGAAGAGTATTTTTTGCTGTATCCAGTTCCGGAATATCAGAGGGTTATATTAGCTACAGGAGCATTGAGGGGCCAAACATCGAACTGGTATAAGTGCATCGGAAAATGTCTGCTGGGAGAACCAGGAACGTCGACTTATACTTACGAAAATTTCAAACTAGCAATTTTGAGAGCGTTTCCTGTTGTTAAAGACCGTGCCAAACTCGAAGCTGAATTGTTTAGCAAGTACCAACAGCGGGTGGACGAACTATCGGAATTTATTTTGAGAAAAATACAAGTCTTTAAATTATTGTATGGCACGAGGCCGGCCACGGAGATTATCCAGATAATCCTGCCCAGATTGTTACCATCTATACAAGGTTTCATGGAGCTAAGAAATCCCGTCACGCTGGACAAGCTCTTTGAACTCGCCGCGCAATTCAAGAGCCGGCGAGCGGCTGAAAATCAACGAAGGGGACCGTATGAGCAGCGGCCGCAGGGGAACCAGAATGCCGAAGGAAGAAAGACGATGGCCGAGAACTGCTGGTACCAGTCAAAATGCGAGCAGCCAACCGCGCCAAGTACAGCGCCAACAAAATAATCCCAGCTACGGAAGAAAATCATCCCAGACAGAAGCCGGCAACAGAAGAAAACACCCGCAAAGCATTTAAACTCCTAAGGAATATTGCGGAGAAGGGGGTGCAGTGTTCCAAGGAAAAGTAAAATCCCTCTGAAGTATATCTCAATACGGTCAGGGTGAGAAATATTGAATTACCGAAACTACAGTTACTAATTAACAATGTACCCGCTACAGCTCTTTTGGACACCGGCGCTCAAGGCAGTTGTCTAGCGGAAGATTTTTTTAAGAAGCACTTTCGTAGGTATCGTCTGCATAGCGTGGAAGGAATGAAGGTGGTAGCAGCCCAAGGAAAAACGTGCCAATGCATGGGAAAAATCGAGTTGTATATTAAAATCGGCGAAGAACAAAAAAAAATTATGTTTCTTGTAGTGAAGAACCTCCAAGCATCAGTTATTTTAGGAACCGATTTCTTTTCAGCTGTGGATGCGAAAATCGATTTTGAAAACTCCACCTTGCAAGTAACCATGGATCCAGTTAAAAAAAATCAACACCTCCCCCTGAAGTGGATTTAAGCCATCTAACGCCCGAAGAACAGGACAAGTTTCGGGAGATGGTACGTTATTTTGCTGATTTATTTGATGATGTTCCTGGATTCACACAGATCATAGCACACGAAATTAAATTAACAACTGATGAGCCTGTAAGACAGCGTCCTTACAAGTACGACAAAATTAAAGAAGAAATAATAAAATACCATATTGATGAAATGTTAAAGAATAAAATAATAACGCCTATTTCGAGTGCATATGCGAGTCCTGTAGTATTATGTAAAAAAATAATGATTTACCGTTAACTGATCCATTAAGGTTATAAGGTATATCTCCCACATTCTTAGCGTGCCTTCGTGGTGTAATGGTCAGCACACTGAGCCGGTATTTCAGAGGTCCGTGGTTCGATTCCCGGCGAAGGCCTTGCATATTTTTCATCTCTCGCTTGCTTCCACAAATCCTAATGACTCTACACTGGCGCCCGAACTAAAAGGGTTGTGGATGATGACTCTCCACACCCAGGATTTGGCGACTAGGTCCCCTAAAACCCTAGTCGCCCTTTAAAAAGGGGAGTATATAAGGTATATCTCCCACATTCTTAGCGTGCCTTCGTGGTGTAATGGTCAGCACACTGAGCCGGTATTTCAGAGGTCCGTGGTTCGATTCCCGGCGAAGGC
>KK120135.1:82870-94709 GCA_000611955.2 Stegodyphus mimosarum
ATGTAGTAAATAAGCCTTAAGCACTGGTATTGTGAATATTGAATATTTTGGAAAAGCGTAAAGGATACGCAAGTTAAAATTAAAATGTAATGTAAAAGCGTAAAGCGCGCTAAATTAGAAATTGAATATATAATTATTACTTAACGCAATGAGCATTTAAAGAAAAAATGGAAATGAAGATTGAAAGAATGAATTATATGTATGAAATGCAATTGAAAATGTTTGAATGTTGTATGTAGTGTTCTCTGGTTTCACACAAAAGTTTAAAGTTCATTTTATGTTAGAACCTCAGGGCATTTCAGATTTGTTTTAGGGGAGGTCCGAGGTCTTGAAAGTCGAAGAATTAACCCCAATAGAATTGAAGTCAGGTGGTAGTTGTGAACACTCGACAAAGTAAAACTGCGTGTTTTTCACAAACACCACATTTGGCCAGAGAACAAGGGGGAAGTTTTAAAAGTGAATGAGTGTAAAATGAATGCTTTTGTGAAAAGCGCTAATAAAAATTAAAAAACGCGAATACCTAAAGCGCGAATAAAAGTCATTACGGAAAGCATCAGAGGAAGGGAATGTTGTACTTTTCAGGTGAAATGTACTTATAATATGAAATTAAGATTTATTTCCTTCCAGATTGGAAGGAACCAGACTAATGTCAGTCAAGCCAAATTCCTGATGGATCTTTTTGATGTGAAGAAGAAAAAGGATGTAAAGATTATTCTATGTTAAAATATCTAAGACACAAACAGAGATTTAAACTAAATTTAAAACTTACAATTGTAAAGGATGGCGAATAGGAAGGAAAATTTAGATTTAGAATTTAGCATCTTCACTAAAAGCCGATTTTAGGCTAGTTAGTTTCAGACTACTAAATTCTGGGAGCAACTATGTAGCATTCATTATTTTAATTAACCAAATTATTTTTAGTTTGAACTTTCCTATCGAAATCTCAAAGTTTCAGTTGCTGCCCGAATTTAGCACCAGCGAGATATTTATGCAAATCGCAGATATCTGATAGCAGTTTAAAAGGCAGGAGTTAACGAGGAAAAGAGTCAGAGTCTTGGATTTATCGCCGTAAGGCTGTGCGCGCAAATAATTCCTCTGTCTAGTGAAAGTTCGCCTTCATTGGCAATTGCAATTACTAGTTGTTACTCGTGAAATTCGCATTATTGCATTTCACTGAGAGTTAGGCTTCCCTCGCCGTCCTACTTAAAGTTAAATTTAGGAAAATGAATTGTTAACACGCTTTATTTTATATTATTTTAGTTCAGCCCAAGTAGTGGCTTACTCTCAAGTCGGGGAGTTGTAATTATTTGAATTAAAGGGTCCTTTAAGCCGTCCTTCTGACTTGTAGTTCTTCAACACTAAAGGACATAGCCTAGATTTGCTCACTGTCCTCTACATACGGTTTCACAGCGTATGTTTAGCAAGAAGATCAAGAGATTACAGTTGAAACCTTATAAACTTAATAATAAAATTAATAATTAAATAAATAAATAATTGTTCTAATAAAAACTGTAGCTGCACAGTTTTTATTTTCAGGAAGCCATTAAATTAATTCAGAAGGAGTGTGTGCGACATATAGAATATGTGCAGCATTTTAAAGTCGTAAATTAATTATAAATTAAAAATTTGGAAATTTAACGTTACGCATTATATTATTAATTTAATTATTTTTTATCAACGAAAAATACTTTAGTTTCAATTGAATATAAAGAGTTCTTGCGCTTTGTTTTACTCAAATAATTTATTCATTTACTTAAGTATAAAAAATAAGAGTAAAATTTAGTTTTAGGACATGTGTAGAGAGTTTTTTTTATTTTAGTTGAAATGAAGATGGGCTGTGGTTAAATAATAAACTTATTGCTTAATTTGGTCTAATAAAGTGTTTTTTGCATTTTGTTTTTCGGAATAGAAAGAAATTTTTTTTAATCGTATTGAAACAAAATAGGGTAAACGAAATTAAATCCGTGCTTTAAATTATAATAAATGTTCGTGTTTGGCCTACAGAAAGGAAATAATACTGCTATTTTGATTTTTTAAATACCTAGATCATTTATGGCCTTATTTAGCTCGGATATTTGAAGTTCTGTAAAGAGATATTTTTCAACAATTCTCTATCATTAAATTTCTTAATTGTTGCTATTATGAAACGGAAGTCCGTTCTAATGAAGACGTCCCAGTTCTTGTGTATACGAGTGCATATTAAACGTCTTTTGTATTTTATGAGCTGTCAACATGCATGGCAGTATCAGAATATTTTAGTTTCGGAATTTATAAAGCAGTATTTCACACAAATGTCCTCGTACGCGTTGCGGTTATAAAAACTGAAAAATAATTATATATGTTTCAGCCTTTTGGAGCGCAATTATACAGTTTTGATTATGATGAATTTTGCCATGGTCGCCGAAATGTCTAGAACAACACCAGACCCTCGATTTCTTTCGACTTGAATTTCACCGATGAAGAACGAGTGCTAAAATAAATAAAAACTCTTTGATGAATGATAACATTAATCTTTGCGGCAGCTCTGTTACTCCTGCTTTAACACCCGACAGACGAGATTTAATTTTTAATCGCTGTTACTTGATGTCGTTTTGATTATATTTTAGACTTTGATTCCATTAAGTCTAGATAAACAGAGATATAAATTCGCCATCTTACGAGAAATATTTTTTAAAGCTTAATTTCCTCCCCTTCCCAGACAGAATCTTTGTTAAACTTGTTCTAATACTTTCAAAGATGGGATAAACTGGTTCATTATCAGATCAGATAGCCAGCTTAGAATGTTTCGCATTAAATCCCTGCGTATTAGGTTTCTAATGAATGTAGACTAATTGAGGAAAACTCAAAAAGATTTTTGACTTCAGTCAGAATAAAATAATTCAGGTCTTTCAAAATGTTTGACTAAAATGATTAAATTATTACATGAAATATCTAATAAGCGTACAGTAATTAATTAATTAAATTGAATTGAGAAATGAGAAGAGACGTTGTAACATCGTCATCTACATCAATACCTTCTCAAGTTCAGCCATGGGCAAATGAGATTTATAATATAAATAAAATAACATCTCATAATAAGTATTGAAATAAATAACACTTAGCCGTGTAAAACAATAAAATACAATATTGTATTATTCTAACGATGTAACAGAAACCGCTTTCCGTACTGAGAAATGTTATCTATGCTCTAGTCTCATCAGGTGCCGATTGTATTTTCGGCGTAACTCTGTGATGCATATCTTTGCGAACTGCGCTTATTTTGATTCGGAAATAATTCCTATGCTGAAATATAAAGTGATATCGCTATGAATGACGTGCTTAGTGGAATTTTTCAATATGTAAATACAATATGCAGCTCAACCTAGTCGGTATTACAATTTTATAATTGCGAAAATGATATATATGAAATTGAAGATGATATAAAGGGACTAAGACTGATGTTTCTTTAAATTCATGTGTTTGAATTAAACTTTCGCGACTCTAATATTCCGCCTTGCGACTCCACTAGGGCCTCGACTCAGAGTTTAAGAAACGTTGGTATAGAAGAATCAATGGAAGTAAGCCAATAATACATTGAAAGATTTTAGACGAGAGATTGCAGTGACCTACCTCAAACTTGGACATGGACAGAGCATTTTCAAAGGTAGATCATTTAGTTTATGATCAGTTTCCAGATCCCAAAGACCAGATGGTGTAAGACTCGACGACAAGGGACCTTTTTTGGAAAAACAGTCTAACCAAAGACGATGCCAGTACATTTCTTGCAAGTGTTGCCTTTTAACTTATTGCACAAAAATATTACTCCCTGTACTACTAGTTTTAACAAGTATCATAGTAAAAGCTAAGTATTTCAACTAAATAAACTATTTTTCAGAAAAAGTCTTGGCTAGCTTATTTGCTCAATGGTCTAGTTATAGATCAGCCTTTCGAGAAACAGAAAAAGGAAGAGAGGGGGGATAAGGTAATTTCCTTTTTTTTTCAGTTTATCAATATAACTCGAAAATTCCGTTTTTTTCTAAAATTTCAACAAAAAAGTATTTTGGCGTTAATAAGTTAATTGAAGTCACTAAATTTTTTGGAATGTACCAAACACTGGCAGCTACCCAGCTAGTAATTCCTTTAGTTTTCATAAGCAAAGTCGCCATTTTCGTATGCGTTCTGTGTCTTGAAGTTCCAATGGTTTTTAGATATACGTAAATTGTGATATTTTTTGCTAAAACGCAGATCTTAGTTGTAGAGTAGTTGCTATTAACTTAGTTGTAGGACTTGCTTACAATGAAAGAACTTGCAGTAAACCTTCTCCAGGAACATATATTTTATTGCGAAATCCCTAAAGGAAACAAGGCTTTGAATCTATTTGTAAAGCGGCTGAGAAATTTTCACCAGAACCAAAGAAATGAAAACGCACAAATAAGTAAATTTACTGATTAAAATTTGGGATACATTCCTAATTTAAACATAAAATAATGTTTAAATAATTTTATAAATAATGTTTTGTAATATAACTCATCATTCTTTTCTTCTTTAAAAAGTCGTCAAATTTCATCAAGATAGTTGCACTAATACATAAGTACGAAAACACCCTGATTTACCTCTTAATTACCTCCCGATTTATAACAATTATTTTCTTTTTCCTATAACTACAAGAATTGTATACAGAGTATAGGACCTCCAAGCCTCTAGTTAAGATTATAATCTGACATAGGCTTTCATATTGCGACATACTAAATAAGCCGCTTTTAATCCAGCCTAAACGGTTCCACTTTCCTCCTTGGGTGTTTTACCATCAACTGTGGTTTCGCTGCATAAGTTGCTTGCAATAATCTGAGGCCACATTTCATTTATTTGTCTCAAAATCTTTAATTTTCTACTAAGTCATAACACCTAACACAAGGTGAAATGATTTTAATGCTTAAACCGTTTCGTTATCCTAAAATTATTGAAATATTTCCATCTTTGGTTCGAAAACTCTAAGTACAATGAAATTAGGTCTGCATAGTTTTCTTCTTGAATATTGGTCAACGAATTATTGTTTTCCCTTAAGTATGCTAGGTAACTTTCATTCTACCTATTAGTGGCCGAGCGGATAAAACTTCTGAATACTGTTAATTTAAGGTTCGACGCGGTTTAGAATCGCATACTTAATATAAGTGAGAGCCGGTTTTCCTTATAAAAAGTTTTCCGCGAACGCATTCCTTCACTTAGGTAGATAGCCTTTTAAATACTTCGCTGTATTCAAATAAATAAACTTTTATCTTGGTAATATTCCTGATTCCAAAAGCTCTTCCTAGCAGTTACATGTTAAATTCTGTGCTTCTGACCTTTCTTTTTATGCTCGTTTTCGCATGTAGTCAAATAAATAAGATGGTTGTAGATTGTTTCAGGTTCGTATTCTTCGGAGCAAGATGGCTGCATGAGGTTTTACACATGTAAACTAACATCCTGGCCTGTGAGAGACAATATCTCATTTCGTTACTATGTACTGTTTAGGGTTAAATATGCCGTCATTCTCTACTCATAAAATGCCGTTATTTTGTTAATATACCCTATAGTAATAAATAGACCGTAATTGTTACAACATCCACAGTATAGAATGGAGTGCTTCCAATTTAAACTTGAGGCATCTGCGCATGCCCAGAAATTTTGATGACTCTTAACTTCTTCTTCTTCTTCTTTTTTTTTTTTTTTTATTTATTTATATGTAGTTTCGGTTAAGTGTCTCCTGTATTGAGTCTAAATGCTTGTTAAAATTATTAATAGATGATGTGTGTGAACCTTTAGTAGATTTTTGGATTTAAGAAAATAGCCTTCTCAGCGTCAACATCTATGTACGAGCGAGGAGACAAGAAGTTTTAAGATTATTCTACTTGTTCCAACTTTAATTAGAATTTAGATTGCTAGTGAAAGTAATAATATATGTGTTTTCAAAAGGTACCACAATTTTAAAATGGTTCTCGGCTTAAGAAAATTGTAGTATGTAAGGATACAAAGGAAAGCTTGACTTCCGAAAGAAGATATTTTGAAGAAGAATAGTTACCTGATAACAAACTATTAGATGAAATATTTTTTTTTGAAAGAGTGCTGTTTTTCAATGATATACCATAAAAAAAATTAAGCAATTTTCAGAGTGTAAAACTGAAACTGAGCGAAATGGAACTAGATTTTCTCAATAACCAGCATAATCATGTTTCTTTCAAATCTGTAACATTAATAACGCCGCTTTCTGGAAACAATTGCTCAAACACAGCATATATTTCGATAATAAATACAATGGAATCTTTCACGGTGATTACTTGTAAAAGTGTATAGCATTTCTGAGAACATAAATTAGTATTAGTACTGAATATCCCCAATAATTGTTTTCTGTAAGGCGACCACCTTCACAGAAAGTAGAAATGATTAGGAATCGTAAGGTCTGTATGAGTGATTGGCTTCATTGCAACACATGAGTAACTGAAAAGAAAAAAAAAACATACTCAACTAAGGGTGTTAATTATTTATTTGAAATAATAAAATTATGCTCCAAATATCTCTTTTCCAATCACCAAAATTGGCTTATCTCATTTTGACTTCAGAAGAGTCTGGTCATTTTACGCAAGTACAGGGTTATTTAAAAAGAAAGAGCAGATTGCAAACATGTATTTCTTCCAAACTACAAAAGACAGAAACATGATGCTAACGTTAATGGATAGAGAAAAGTGTACAATTTATTATTAGTACGAGTAAAAGTTCCAATTATGGCCGCATTGGCGCATTCTTGTTGTTGTTTGTTCTGGTATTATTTGTCGGTTGGTAGTCTGTTGTGAAATGGCGGCGACACCACAGCAGAAGTCTTTTTGTGTTCTACAATTGGCAAAACTAGAGTCCATTGTTGCAGTTCAGCGAGCATTTCGCCGCCAATTTAATAAACAACCACCGCGTCATAAGCAAATTTACGAGTGGCATCGAAAATTCGTAGAAGATGGTTGCATCTGCAAAGGGAAAAGCAGGGGACGTCCACGCACATCGAACGAGAATGTCGAGCGTATTCGTACACTTTACGAAAGGAGCCCAAAGAAAATGAATGTATACCATAATTGTAAACTTTTCTCTATGCATTAACGTTAGAATGATGTTTCTATCTTTTGTAGTTTGGAAGAAATAAATGTTTGAAATCTGCTTTTTTTTTTTTTTTTAATAACTCTGTATAACATGAATGTGAGCCAATTCCCCTTTGAAAGGTCACCCATTTCCGCCTTAAATAGTCGATCCCAAGCACTTTTTGTTCAATCACAGATGACAAATAACAATTTTTAAAGCACAGTTTTATTATTAATATTATTTAATATTGTTTCATAACATGATCTCTCTACCCACCACCATCATTAATTGCCACACAGGATTTAAAAGTATTAGATTTTATAAATTTGCTAGATAATTCGCAATTAATTATTTATTAAAAAAATCGCAAAAATAAATACATACGTTTATCTTATTGTCTTTCTTTACATAACCAGCTTTCTAAACCTATAGCTCTGAAGATTTCTTCAGCAAAATTATCCATAGATAATTTCGATAAGCATAGAATTAGAAATTAGCTTGCAGTCGTCGGAGCTGAGCTTGAAGGCTTACAGATGAAGATTACAAAAAATGAACTTGAAAAATTTCCAGTCTTTATTTTCACACATATAAAATCATCTCCATAGATGTTTATCCAATCATAATGAAATCCGATACATTTCTATGATTCACTCACAATGGAAGATGATAAATTGCTATTTACATTGATTCTTAAAATTAAAACGCAGGTACTTTAGACGGGGAAGCAAAGCGAGGAGTTATTAGCAAGGGGGAAGCTAGTAGAAGAAGGGAATGACCCATGCTCGCCGGAGTATTTATACCAGAGTAAGTGGGATTCTAGGGACAAGCTATGATTGGTTAGTATTAGTTTTGGTTCGCACTTTTCAAGCAGTGTTACGTAGCGTAGAAAATTCTCAAATTCGTGAGAACAGGTGAATTCAGGGGGAGATCACCAAATTTAGAATGTTAATTTTGAGATCGCCAATTAGTTTTTAAAGCAACTATCGTATTTTCTTATATCTATGCATGCAATAAAATGACTTAGAGAAAGTTGCAACGCACTGGACATTTCTTTGCAGTGTAATAGTTTGGAGAGGCTTTACTGCGTAGTTAGAAGATAACAATCGAAAACAGACGTAGCCGTAAATTCCCACATAATTTTATTCCTTAATAATTTATTCCTAGAACACATATTCTTTTTCATTACACATCATCACACTGTGGTTGTGCTTTGCACTCCACAAGTTTATACAGCTTCTTAAATAATGGACGAAATTGGAAAAATAAGCTCTGCGTGGCTATCGGCAAGTTGAAGCAGCGGGAAAGAAAAAGGCAGAAGAAGAATAGAGGGAGATTGCGCAGGAATTTACATTTATATCATATCACATGACAGATTAATGTCCAGATGTTGGGTTAAGATTTCATCGATATGTGCGCAATAGAGATTAGATGACAGATCTTTTTCAGAATTGTAGGGAGTTTTGTTAGAAAATTATTGCTTTGTTATTTTTAGAATGAAGACGGGAGTTAAAGGGCTATTATTAATTTATTATCTGAAAGATAGATATTTTGTATTTTACGTATTTTATAATTTAATTTAATAATAGCCTCTTAATTCCTCAATTTTAATTTCGTTATTTACTCTTTATTCTTAAAAAAATTAATAACATTTCTAGACTGCGTCATTTCTAAATGAATCTATATCAGAGCTTGCGTAACGCTTATGACGCAGTTAATTCCTAACTTCTCTGAAAACTGAAACTGTTCTAACCGGAACCAAAACGTTCCTCTTGGTCAGCTTCCATGTTGGATAACTGCACACTTTTAGCTTGAGCTTCTCTCTCTATGCTGCTTGGACGTAATTTCGCTGTGCTCGCTTCCTATCGCAACAGTTCAAAAATGTAAATGTTCTTGAGTAGATACGATTAGAGTACTAATGAATTGTGACCACAAACGAGAATTTAAATATACATGGAATTTAATCCGGCTCGATTGATTCCTCTTCAAAATGGATTCTACGCTCAAGTATCTACCCCATACAACATTGCTATGCTTCTAAGTCTTGGTGTTTGTACTTTAGCACTTCTCAAAATTTTGCTGTTATTACATATATATATTAAATGTGTTCTTTTATATCAGTTTCTTGGGAATCAAGGCATCTAAATTTTAAAATGTTTTTTTTAAATTAGCGGAATAAATAAGTATACATATATATGTAAAGAAGAGGAAGGTTCTAAAACCTATTGCTTAAAAGTGCATCAACTGTGCTTTTACAAATAGGTTTCGAATGCATCATAGCTTCTACATTCTTACTTATTAATAATAGTATATATACATATATATATATACTAATATAATTAAAAGTTATCTTAGAATTAGTTATCTTATCTTAGAATTACGCGACAGAATATCGAATATTGTTTTTTATTTCTTTGATCTTAAACATTTTATTTTATTCTTTAATATAATTCAGAATAATTTAGGAAAGCAGAATTTATGTCTTATCTTCTCTCTTTATATTCTAGTCTTGATAGCCCATGAAACTTAAGCGTTAAGTTGCTTAACCTCCAACAATACTTATATGTTCCCGCAAAAATCTTAAATACAAACAAGTGTACAGTTCGGAAGCAAATTAAATATGGATAAAATAAAGATTCAAACCATCCTATGTCTCGTTCGGCTGCAGTTATTCAAAAAATGGGGAAAGGAAGTTATATATTGTGCATTTCGCATGTGAACGTTTCTGCTTGCACCTGCTGAAGATATTTATAAGAGAAAGTAATAAATTAAAGCAATTAATTCATACTGTTTATTATGTTGACACTACAGTGAATCAAATATAAACTAAAAAGGAACAGCTTGATTGAGCAGATGGCTAGGAAAGGATCCATGAAAACCAGACTTTAAACCATATATCACCGACAACGACGCGTGTGCATATTTCTTTTTGTTTTAAATACGATACTTTAAAATTGTGGCTTTGGATGCGTTTCAGTGCTGAAAGAGTTCAAAATCATAATACATTTTTGGATTTATTTCTAATTTTTTCGCTTAATTTGGCGTCTTTTCTAGCCGCTCCGTCGTTTTCCCAGCTCTGGCTCAGGATTTTAGAAACAGGAAAATTTTTATTGGAGTATATTTAGAAGTATTAAGCTATGCTATAAAATGCTAAAATGTTAGATACTAAATAATCAACTTTAGCAAGCTAAGTCAAAAATTTTAAAAAGAGCAATCGACTTCGATATTCGAGCTCTGTGATAAAATTTTAAAAACTGAATAATCAACTTCGATACAATAAAAATTAGAAAAGACGTCATTCTTTAGTGTTTATTGAATTAATGCAATTTATTAAAAACAATGTAGTTAGTATTTATTTTTTAAATTATTTTCCTAACTTATATTCTAAAACGCTACAGGAATTGTAATCTGTTCTTCCCGGTACTTGATGTTAATTAAATCTGAAACTTGTTAATAATAATGTTGTACAAAATTACTGAAATAATGTTTATTTAACCTTTTATACGAATTTATGAACACTTCCAAAAACCTAATGAGCATTATTAATCATATACATTATTTATTTATTATCTGATTATGGGAAAGTTCTCGAGATCTATTTGCCTAAGAGAAGGGATGTCTTCGTGGGGGACTTTTTAAGGGAAGCGGACTCGTAACACTTTTCACATGGGGAAAAAAACGGAAACGCCCATGCAACCAGCTCGTTCAGTGAGATTCTACCAGTGTTCGACGACTTTACCGCTTGGCCGCTGGTGGATGGTTGTACATGGAGAAAACCACAAAAAACCTTCATGCAGCCAGCTCATTCACCTGAAATCGAACCTAGGTCGAATTATTAGTGTTCAGCGTCTTTATCGCTAGGCCGATAATTGTCACAAATTTTATTATAAAATGATGCTTATTTTCCAAGGAAATGCGGACATATCTAGGATAAAAAGGAAAATTGTAGTTTTTCGGGTCAAACAATTGCTACAAAAAATGCGTCAGTTTATATGTATCATTTTAAGTCTCTTTTCATAGCATAATAAATTTGATGCTATTTAAATGTTTTGTAGCGGAGGTAAATAATGGAGCGTTTTACACATCATTTATTAATTATAGTAACAGCAAGCATCTACCGTGTCCACAAAAGTCCTTACCTGACCGTTATTTTCGTAGAAGTTTGTTATAGACGTAAGAGCTTCCAGTTACAAAAATGTTTTAAATGACCCAAAGATTCATATTTTCGCATTTTTAAATTAAAACAATTAATCGTTAATAATTATGATTGATTGTTAATATTTGTGTAATTCCTGAATCTACCTCTCAAGGTTAAAATGAGAATAAACACTCAAGGCTGAATAAGCACTAAACCTCCATGCAGGATTTTCTGAGGAAAACTGGCTCATATTCACATTAAACACGGAGAAAATCTCGAAACCGCCATGCAGCCTGCCCTTTCACCAGGATCAGCGAGTAGTGAAAAAACACTGCTTAGTAAGTTATCTTCTAACTGAGACGGAAAAATTTCATTCTTTAAATGCTGTAAAGCGCTTTCAGCTCTTAATTTTCAGTGAAATCACGTTAACAAAGAATGCAATTCCATTAAATCCTGGCTAATCAGCGACAGAACAGCACATTTGCTGAAAACCAGTATTTTGAACCGGGTTCATATCCCGACGAACGAGCTGACTGGATGAGCATTTTCGTGATGTTTCCCATGTGGAGCGTAGATGCAAGCCTGTTTTTATTACATAGTTCCTTACGAAGGCATCTCTTCCGA
>KK120135.1:94726-108351 GCA_000611955.2 Stegodyphus mimosarum
CCGATAGGCAGATAGCCCTCGCTTGATTTTTTGTAATCAAACAAACGAAATTTTCCATTAACCTCCAAGCCAATAATCATAATACACTCACTTCCAAAAGTTAAGCACGGAGAGGAAAATGCTAATTTCCGGAAGCCAATCAGAATTGAAGAGGATGCAATTCGCTGCAGAGGCAAATGGAAGTATGCAAATATGTTAGGCAACAGCCAATCGCGCTTCCATGTCAAGAAATATGCAAAAAAGGCAGTCTTATAAGAAGCCAGCTTTACGAAGGGTTACAGAAATTGATTGTAAGTGCTGATAGAAGGTATTTAAAACTTTCGTACAATTTGTTTTCAAGACCATATGTGTTTTTATGACTTCCAGAAGACGAACGGAAGATTCTGAGCATTGCGTGCTGTAGGGCGCATTGAAGCAGGACAGTCGATCACAGATGTTGCTCTTTTCTTCGGCGTTCATCATTCTGTAATTTCACGTTTATGGAAACAATTCCAAACCACACAGACAGTTGTCTGAAGGCCCGTAGCCGGTCGCCCAAGGGTTACAACCCCCGCGGAAGATCGATATGTTGCCAGTTTGTGTTCCTCTATCCGTCCAATGAAGAGGGGCACTATTACAGTAGTGCCGGGGACATGTCAATTGGAATGTGTCTGACTGGGGCAATGTCATGTTTACTGATGAGTCAAGATTTGCTCTGGAGCCAGATGACAAGTGTATAAGGATATGGCGTGAACAACGAACACACAATCAGTCCCAAAACATCACCGAACATCACGCATTCCGAGGCGGAAGCATTATGGTGCGGGCAGGGATTTCATTAGGATATCGCACCGACCTGCACATCTTTAAACGGGGTTCTTTGACGGCTGTCCGGTATCGAGATGAAGTCCTAGAAGCCATTGTGAGATTGTACGCTGCAGCAGTTGGCCCTACTTTTGTTTTAATGGACGATAACGCACGTCCCCATAGAGCTGACATCGTCGATGACTACCTGGAGAGTGAAGGGATTGCGCGTATGGCGTGGCCAGCATATTTGCCCGACCTTAATCCCATTGAAAATCTTTGGGATGCTCTCGGCCGTGCTGTATCTTCACGTTTCCCTCCTCCAGCCACTCTTATTGAGCTGGAAACTGCTCTGTAAGAAGAATGGCGATTGCTTAATTCTGCGGTGGTTGACCACCTAATTGGAAGCATGGTCACAAGGTGTAAATTTTGTATACAGATGAGGGTGGATCACATACCCTATTAATATCCTTTTTTTTGTTTTATGTTGTTTATTTTCACTTTATACATAATTGTGTTTAAGTCTCCAGTATGTCATTATCTGATAACTCACAAAAATTTAATATTGTTTTCATTTCTGTATATAATTATTGATTTTGTTTTATGCATAAATATATATGCTACTTTCCTGCCGAACTTTGTGTCAATCAAAGCAGTATTTGTTGATTTTCTTGCATTTTACTCGTACATCTTCGTGCTTAACTTTTGGAAGGGAGTGTATATAGTAGTAAGACACTTTGTGAGAGATAACAGGAACTTTATTTTGATATTTTTAACCTTAACGAAGGAATGATAATGGCTTTATTAACTGAAAATTATCCCATTACCACTGATACTCATTGAAATTACTAATGATACAGTAGCTATTGAGTTACGCAAAGGCTACATGAATAAAACGGATACGTTTGTGGATGGCTTTAGAAGGAAAAAAACTTATTGATATTTACATTACACACTCGAAAACCAATGAAAATACCCATTCTGCCAACTTGTTCTGCAGAGAATTCAGAGCAGGACAAAACTATTAAAATTCGCCGGTTTTATACACTAAAAGGGAAAAATCTTAGACCATTACACATGAGAAATTTCGAAAAAAAAATAATTACTCTTAACGCTTCCAACTGAATCAGATTGGCTTAAAAGACATATAATAGTACTAATAAAGAGAATATGTGGAATTTCCACACCTGAAGGCTTCTCTTTTTTTTTTTTTTTTTTTTTTTCTTAAAAATATAAGTTTTTTTTTTTTTTTTTTTTTTTTGATCCATATGTTGATATTTTATTTTCATTCATCTGTTATTAAGAAGTGTTTAAAGTTCTAAAAGAACTGACGTCATATTTTATATGTAAGATAAAGTGGTATGAAATAAAATCGGAAATGAATAAAGCCAAGCTATTCTACATAAGCGTTTGAACTTCTAAAGCATTCTAAGAAATGATTCATTTAATGATGAAAAATGGCCCTCCTTTTTCTATGTAGTCTCAAGTTTATTAAGTATACCTGAATGCATAAAGATATGTTTTTGTGGGAAGATATTTAAACTATCTATTTTCTTTATAAATACATTACTAGATTTATAATACATTACTAGTCTCCATCTTTAAGTTCACTAGTAACTATCGCTGTAACTGATAAGAAGAATATTTAACATGAAAATAAAGAAGAAGCGGAAGAAAGAAAGAAAAAGGAACCTTACATTAAAAAGAACTTTGTGATAAAACTAGCAGTGACTCTTATGGTTTAAAGGCTAAGTAATTACACATGCACAAAGGAGACTGAAATATATTTACATAACTCCTGTCGTCCTTAATGAAATCTAGCATTAACAAAGTTATCAGGAGTACTGGATTTTTTAACTTTACCCTGTGCCTGCCTAATTTTCTTTGCATCTGATACCCGAATAACCGTAGGGCTTAAAAACCCAGTTGAATAAAGAATACTCAAATTCATATTCGATGCAAATAGAAAAAAACCCCGGGGCCATGGCTGTCTTACAAACTTTGGGGGTAAGGTTGCGAAATTCTATGGAACATCGCTTTGCAACGAGACAGGATTGTCTAAAAAGTGTGCGTGAATGAAGAAACGATTATTGGCTAGAACGATTAAATGGATGTGTGTGTGTGCGTATGGTATCTCTAATGTGCGTGTGTATAGAGTAACGTAACAGAAAAAAAAAATGTGAAGATATTTATCCAAAGAAGGAAAAGAATGAAGGTTATGATAAAGGAAAAAATGGAGGTTATGATGAAGCACGATTTAAGATGAGAATTTTTATTAATTTTAAATTTAATATAATAATAAAATGAAACATAAATGCAATATTAGATAAGTTAATGTATCCATTCCCATCGAAGTTTCTTATGAAAATTATATTAATTCTTTTCAAAAAATAATCAGTTACTTTAGTTTGTTTTGATTGTCAAAAACAATATTTCACGCAATAATAAGATCTCACCTCTTTGTAATGCACAGAAACGTCTTCTTGCATACCTTCTTCAAACTGAAAGCCACGTCGTAAAGTATCAAATGGATTTAACATATCTTCTGGCGAAGATTTTGTATATTCATTTTCATTAAAGTTGCCATCTTCATCATCATCATCAATCGCTTTTTGGCTGTTATTTTTTATGCTCTCGAATATGTCATCTTCGGTAGCAATTCTTGAGGTTTCTACAACATTGTCTAAATAATATTGTAGTTGTTCATTATTCTGTAATTGTGCTTTATTTTTCAACTGCAGCCACATATTATTCAGTTCCTCATTTTTCCCATCATCGTCATTGCCACTGCTGAAAGTAGACACGGAAGTGTACGATTACGTATTCGAATATGAATATTTGCATAATTCTTTGCCAGCGTAATAAGTGCCTTTGATTCAGTACTTTTGGTAGAAATAAATTTTCAAATTATCTTAGTTTTATTTATTATTGTTATTAAATAATATTTAAACATTCTAACGACTTTGTATAGCAATAATTCGCTTTATGTCTGTTAGGATTATTGGACTGATTAACATTACCATATCAATTAGAACCCTACAAAGGGAAGGATAATGTGAAGCTTTAAGAGTTTCAGTGAATGTAGTATACGGAGTGTGCTTTAGCACTTTCGGATGAGCAGAGGTATTAAAAAAGAGAGGAAAAAAATGCGAGCTAATATGTAATTAATCTAGTAATCTAAAATTATAGAAGTCAGGCGGTTCAGATATATTTCGGGATAAGATCAATAAATTAAAATTAAGGCTACTAAATTATTGAAAAGCACAGATGAAAATATCCGATCGAGTATCTGAAGTCGGGGAATTGGCGCTCTGGCCTATCATAGGCAAATGCTCGATTCCTCTGTAGGTAGTAGCTTTCCTTTCATTCTAGATTCCTCATTAAAAGTAGAATTCAATCTAATTAGTCTCATTTGGGGATTTAACTTGAGAATTTTATTGACAGACTATTAATGTTTAAAATACACATTTTAAGATACGTTAATTTTAATGGTCTTTCATTTTAGGTTAAATTTAAAAAAGATATTCGGTTTTTAGGTAAAATACTAGAAAAAAACTAGTTTAGTGTTCCTAAAATGAATAGACCTAATGGGAAATATTAATGAGCCATTTTAGCGAATACTCGCATCTGTCTTCCTTAGAATCCTCACCTCAGGATACTTACCGATATTATATTTCTTTTTCTCTAAAAGTAAACTTCGCCTTAATACATTTCTTTCTCTACGAAATTTAGGTTGGAATTTAAGTAAATATCAACACAATAGCAATTAACTTTATTGACCTTCACGTATATCTTCTATAATATAAATTCGATTAAAGCAATACGTATTCACTCTACTCAATTTAGTTGGAATGCATATTAAAAAAAATTACATTTCTTATGCTATTAATATTTAATGGAAGATATTCAGAACGATCTTTCTTGATTAATCTATTATTTCCATTACTAAGACAGATCCTAATAACATTTTGAAGTACTTCAAAAATATGTCATTCTTTTTTACGCATCTTAATTATTCAAATCCTTCAGTAAAGTACGTCTAATAAATATAAATTTTATAGTCAAACTTTATAATTTTTATTTACACATTTTTGTTTTTGTTTCACTTTTCTTTTGCTTTCAGAACATATTTATATTACCTATCTAATTATTTTCTTCCAAAAATAAACATCGCCGCACACTGGTTAGCTGCATGGTTACTTTGCTACAAGGTTTGCTCTTCTCAGACCAAGGTCAACTATAGTTCTACCGTCTCAAAAGCAACCCTGGCTGGCATTTTGCCAAAACCCATAGACTCGTCCAAAAGGGATGTTATTACTTGCTGCGACGTGAAAGGTCACGTGAAAGTCTTCTCTTCTCCGGAAAGAGATATGCTGGAAGGAAAGAAAGTCCCCATCCTTCCACTCTATTTCGAGAATAATTCGGTCCGAATGGCGCATGCGTGTTTGCGCTCATGGTCGCGGATAAGGCGGTCGAACTATAGCATGGTGACTTTGATGTCTTGCTCCAAAGCAAGGTTTCTCATTTCTCTCACTTCTAGAGTAAAGTAACGTCACTGTCTTGTGCGTCGGAAAAAGAAGGGTTTGACCTTGAAAGAGCATAACCTAGTCTGCCTTGTAACAGCTTTAAATATTGTTTTTAATCTTTTGTACAGTTTAAATAGATGAACATTAATGTATATGTTGGCAACGTTTGAAACACAGGCTCGAGAGCCGCGTGCAGTTCTCGCACGAAGAATGTATTTATTTTTATTTTTCAAAAGTTAGAACACGTTTTCTGTTCTTGCTTGTATGTCGCCATTTTGAGTGGTAAATAAAGTTTTTCCTGTGTTCTATCAGTGGAGTTTGCTTCAATTGCGAAATAAGTATCACAGCTTGTTGATCATGGGTAGTTAGACTCGGGCTCAAATCTTGTGAACGAGGTGGCTGTATAAGAGTTTTCGTTGTTTTTTCGATGTGTAACAGGAACATAAGTACGCATATTTAGTTAGTTTCCCTTAATATGTCATTCAAGTAGCTATCTCCTTCCTTAGGCAGATAGCTCTTGTGTGCTTTTCCATAACTCAAATAACCTAACCTAACCAAAAATAAATAAACATTTACATAGCTTTATTGTAAAATCAGATCAGTCGTAGGGATAATAAATTTTCACAGCACAAAGTCGATTCGAACAAGTACATGCGCATTCTTTCCAGTTTACTTGAAATATATAGCGAAACATTATTGCATTTTTTAATGCTAATGACATACATATAAGCGAATGTAATACTAATGACACATAAGCGGAATTCTATTTTTTATCTAGTGGGAGGATTAATTTACAGTATTAATGCAGATTCTGCCAACATTCTAAAATAAATACCTACAACACTTTACAAAATATCTCCAACTTTCTTTTACGAAATCATACTTTTAATCACTATTAGTAAGCTAAAACCTGATTTTTGCTATGTGAAAACATTTCGCAGAATCTTCTACATGATGCAACCATCTAGCGCAGAGAACATTCCAGCTAATCACAGCCTTGCTTATTAAGAAAACACATGAAGATCCAATTACTTTAAAAATAATATCTACCGTATAGTGTATTATTTACATTCGAAATGCCACCAGGTCTGCTGGAGGAAAAGCTGTGAGATTCACCTGTCATTTAGAACTGCATGTTAAACTAAAGTTCAGCTATGCAAACGGAGCTTTTCTTAGACTTAAAAGTTTCCAACTTAGAATAATTCTGTATCATCATCTCATCATTACTTTTTACGACATTTTAACTCATTTATTAAAAAAAAAAACTAAAGTATATGCATTTCAAATTGACATTATTTACAATTAACACTGAACTCTTACTGCCCTTTTAACGTATTTTTTGCGAGCATTATACAGAAGAGGTAAATTTATCATAAACATCATGCACGATGATGTGGTGATCATGCAGAGTAGCAAATGTTTAACACATTTTAGTATGACTTAATCTAAAAGGAGAAAATATGAAACCGGCATTATTTCAATTATATATTTTAGCTATGCACTTCTTCAAATACGCATGTCATTTTCTATGATCATGATGCATAATAAGTAAATACAAGATTCTTTTTATACAATTTCTTTTCACATTCTCTCTGTTTATGGGTTGCATCCTGATTTTGTAAGAAAAAGGTTAAAGGTTTTTGGATTATGGCACATGAGGCCTATCTGCCTAGAGAAGGGATGCTTTCGTGGAGGTATTTTTAAGGGAAACTGGTTCGTGTTCACGTTATATATAGGAAAAACGGCGAAAGCCAAACATGCAGCCAGCTCGTTCGTCTGGGACCAAAACCGGGATGAACTTCCAATATTCAGCTGTCTTAACTACTTGGCCATTGGTGAAACTGTTCAGAAAAAAAGAGATGAAGAAGAGATACAGTATGAATACTTAGAACCGCTACGGCCTGCTGTACCTCGACTTTTCTTGGTGATCAAAATGGATATGTATATAACCTATTAAATATATGTGTACTTTAAAGTCATCGAAATGACTTCAAACACAGGTATTTAAGTAAGAATACTTTTGAAATGCGGGGAAAAAAAAGGAAGATAAAAACCCAGTGAATTCAATTAATAGTTATGGCTAAACATGTAAAAGACTAAGAAAAGATGCATTCGTGGAAGACTTTCTAAAAGAACTTCTATTCTCATCAGATATTGGATCTCGATACAAGTAATTCCTTTACAGTTAGAAATTTTGCCCAGATTAATTTGTAATGTAAATTATTAGAAGTGTTGGAGACATGTAGGAGAAATAAGGAAGTTAACAATATCTACTAAAATCTTCTTCCCAGGCCAAACAGAAAGAGCGAAATATAAATGGAATAAGAAAGTCTAAGATTTCCAACAAAACAGAAATATCTGAGGAGGAACAAGAAATGAATTTTTTCCAGGTATGCTCCAAATATGTCAAAGCGTTAGTTTAACGAGTTCCACGAATTGTACATGAAAAAATGATGAAATATTTTTTAATCATACTTTTAACCCATTTATACTTCCAGGTCCGGCTCCAAGAACAGGCGACGTAGGAGCCAGCTTAATTGTTCTCAGAAGTAACTGCGTTCCAATAGACAGCAGTAATATATTAAAATACAGTAATTGCTATGTTATGCGTGCCAAGCAGCGGAGTTCCTAACATCCCAGTTGCATCAAAAAAAGCACTCACCACATATTTTATTAGAAAAGCACCTGTGTTTGCAAAAGTCGACATCTGGACGTGGTGCGAAACGTGGCGTGAGATTTATGAGCGCTGACTAGTGACTGCTGTAATTATCTATTTTTTTAAAATGGGGATTACAGTTTATATTTTATCACTGTAATTTTACTTAGGCTAAGACTACCTTTTGACAGCTCATATTATTTCTTTAGTAAGAGTTTGTCATTAATTTTCGAGCTGGAATTTCCATAAAAGTCGTATTAGTACTTTAATTTTATTTTGCTTTTCTTTGCTGCTATAGTTATGTAGCTTTTCTATTGTAAATTATTAGGTACTCAAGGCCAACTCTCACTGACACGCTTCCTAATTAAAAAAAAAATAGTGAGGTCCATTGCTTTTGTCCATCGTTTCTCAAACTGTGATCCAGAGACCACAAGTGGTCCTCGAAGCCTTCTCTTGTGATCCTCCTATATTGTAAAAAATGTCTTGTTCTTTGAAAACGAAATTAACAAGAATTTACATCATTTCTTGCATAGTTTCGACTATCCGGCTACACTGGTATATCTTTCAAATGTATTCTCAAAACTTAATGAACTAAATGTTTGTCTACAAGATAATTTTTTGACTGTTCTGAATCCCATTGAGAAATTAAAGAGATCTGAGAGGAAACTTGATTTGTGGCTGTATTACTTAAACAGAAAATTTTCATCATGCCCTACCTTAATCATTTTTAGTATAAAATTATATCTTTATCGGAAAATAATTATGCAGTGGCATCTCGAAATTCTGAGGTCGCAATCTGAAACGTATTATCCAAGTGGGAAATATGACAACTTAACAGATTGTACTGTGAACGTTTGGGCCTCGTTACCAGTGAAAAAGGATTATAATAAACTGCACAATGATGCTTGGAAATTTATAATTCAATTTGCTTCTAAGTATCTATGTAAGAAAGGATTTCCATTGTAAGATCTCGCGGCCCCAACTTGTCATAAACTGGGGTAGTGACTGCTCCTATGTGTGAATTTACACAGAAATGTAAGAAGGAGAAAGCCCTTTTTATTTTATCTTTAAAATGACAAATGCGGCTACTTGACACTCACAAACTGCGCCAACCCGGCGGTTTAACTGAAATAAAACGTAAAACTGAAAGTAATGACTAGATGAACAAATATCAAAACACTACCGACGAGGCTCTGAGATCCTAAACTAACCGCGTTTTTAATTGCCCCTGAGATTCAGCAAGATTACTTATTAAACAGTTGAAAGCTAGCACTTCTGCAAAGCTAGGCACACAAGCCGACACGCACCGATCTAAATTCTACCAAGCAACCTCACTAGCGTAACTTTAAAGCAAGACTCTCACAATCTGGTTTTGTCTACTATTTAGTTCAACTAGCTTTCGCTAAACTTGAATAAACTGCGCGTGCTACTACAATTTACATACTCTGGTACGGGCATTTCTAGGGGAAAATGAAGGCTAAACAGGAAAGATAACTTAAAATAAATGTTAGTTAAAATAAATATAAATCAAACCATCAGTAACTCAAATAAAAACAAAGAACCGAAATCGACTTGTTGTAAGTGTCAATTTCAGACTTAGGTTGTAAGGACTTAGGTTGTAAGACTTAGATTGTATGTTAATTAACCAGTTATATTATGATTTACATCTTTACTGTCACGTTTTTCTTCCGTTTCTATGGCCAGAACGCGAATTAATTCGCGAGTATTTATAGTGAGGTTTTTAGATTGTAAATCAGAGCGTGCTCTGCCTCTCAAGGCCATGGCACTAGGTTTCTAGATAAGATTTGTAATCTTCAGTCTTGCATTATAATTGCCGATACTGAACCTCCACGATGGTTAGACAAGTGAGCCAACATCACATTAAATTGTTCCGTGTAGCATTTGGCTACCAGCTTGTTTAAATTAAACTTTATTTTGAAAGCACCAGGTGGGCCTTCTGTTCGTCCTTAGTTTTAAAGTTCCTTAGTTTAGTGTACACACTTAAGCCTCTGACCGGCCAGAGTTTTCGCTAAGAAAGCACAAATTTCCCAAAACTACAATGAGTGAAAATTAGTTTCTTGATTTTAATGTAAAAATTCTTCTGATATTTTATACCTGGATTTGTGTACTTTTAATACTTTGCCTTAATTTCTTTGACATATTTTAGTATGCATATATATATACGTTCTTACAGATATCACAAAAAATATTCTAGGCCGTATATATACGGCCTTGCCGGTGAGAGGGTTTTAAGTGAACCGAACCACCCGTACAACTAGAGTTATTGAGACGATTTGGGAGATATTTCGAAAAAGCGCAGCATCTTGATTACTTGAAAATTCGCGCCAGATGTCATTGGTTGCCCTACGAAAAATAAGTGACACTCAGAGCCATCAGGAAATGGTACTGATGATTCAGATACTACTGAAATTGTGACAACCATGTTCTCTTTTTAAAGCCTGCATCTGTTGAGCGCCAACAAAACTAATCTTTCCAAATCTCTTGAGTTAGAACTTTTAACGATTTCTACGTGAAGTCGAAAGACTTGATAATGAGACAAAGGCTAAAATTCGAGTTTCAGAATTTTAAATGTTTTTTAAAGTTCTTTGGATCTGAGGATTAGAATGTCTCCTCCTTAGAAAAATAAAGTATGAATGATAATGTATTTTGCATCTAGTGAATTAATTCAGTTATTTGAAGTTAAATCTCACCTCAATTTTTTGGTACTCGATACATCAGATTTGTAGAAAAAAACTATTATTTTTTATGCAAAAGTCTGGAAATGTTGGTGGCGTATAGAGATTATTAGGACTTTCGTAGAACAGGAAGCAACAAAAACTCTTTTGAAGAACTGAGCAGTATAAATTTCTATAATGAGAAAGCGTCATTGCGACAGCAGTTTGAGAAAACCTCTGATATACAATCGGATGAAGTTTTGACACCGCTGAAAAAACTTTTCAAGTCGGCCATATGGAGATATCTGATATAAGTCCTAGTTCTGAATATGATTCACAGAATCTGAAACCTTTCAAAAATTTCTTACATTAATTGAAGTGGCTGTTATAAATAGACTTCAGAATTCGACATCATCTATCAACATCAGGGACAAAGCAGTAAAATACTGATGCATATCCCAGAGAAAGGAGTAATCTTCATTTCCCTGCAAATTTGTTTACGGCACTTCTGGTAAACCGTGAACAAAGTAAAGCTAAAATATTAGTGGAACATGAAAAACTCGTGAATTTATTGACTGAAAAAGCTCGTGCGAAAAAAATTAATTGACTTTGCTGAGAATCTTAAAAGCGTTGAAGCAGCATCTCTTCAGTCCTTTGTGATTTCTTTCTTATTATCAGATTATAAAGATATCATTGCATTAGTAATAATTCGCTTGCTGTAATATTATGCAAAATTACAGTTTATTTATTTAATGTCAGCCAGTGCCAAAAGGATTTTAGGAGATACTAATATTTTCTACCGCTTTTGATCTGTTCTTATTAGATAATAACTGAAATTAATAAAGAATGCATCTGCTAATTTTTGAAAGTTCTAAAGTGTTTAGAGTTTTAAAGAACTGGATGTATTATTAATCGTTCCTTCAAGTTGATTTTAAGACTAAGAACTACAATAAAGATTAATAAATAATTATATTATAATAAGAGTATAAAAACATTTTTTTCATTTGTTTTAATTTTCTAAATAATGTTTATTTTTTGTCAGTGAATGACTTTGGAATATTTTCATTCTTTTCTTTTCCCTTTCCTTCAGATCTGCGAAAATAAAGCTGCAAAATTTGGAATCAGTGAAAACACTAGTAATTTTTGAAACATATATTTCGGAATATTTATTGAAGAATTCTGTTTGTTTTATTATTTAGTGAAAGTAAGAATAATCAAACTGTAAAGATTTGTTTATGTTAATAAATAACAACATTTTGTTTTAATTTTGTTTATTTTAAAACCTTTTTTTTTCAGCAAATACTAAAAAATCATTAATATACAGTATTAAAATAATTTTTCAAAATATCCTAAAACATTGTATAGAAAATTTCGTGAATATTTCTTGAAATAATAGCTATTTAGTTATCAATCTTAACTGCAAATGAACAAACGACATTTTATGTAAGTTTTTCCGTAAATCTCTGGAAATTTAATTTTTATGCATTATTAAAAACAAAAGTATCTAAACGTTGAACGAAACGCCCATATTCATATCTGAAGCAAAGAAAGTCATGGAAGGATCAGTTGCCTTCCGTGACATCAATCTGTAGCTAACCAGGCCTTTTCTCCAGTTGGCCGTAGCTCTAGTCATTTATAAGTGTTGTCCACTACTAGGATCGGAGGCGGCGGTCTATTTATCATGGAGGCATTTATTTAACAGGTGGGTCATCGTTGCCTCCTATGAAGGGGCGAAGGAATTGCATCTGTACCTTCTCCGGAATTCGAGCCCAAGTCCTTTAGTTCGGCAATCATTGTCACAAACAACTTTCCCATCTGGACGGCTGCAGAACAGTTATAACAAGCTAATATTCGATCATCCTTGACTGCATACCAGACATGAGCCATGAGGAAGAAGTGCTTTTGATAGTCATACGTATGTCGTACATATCGGAACAAGAGGAAGTACTTTCAAACCGGTACAACGCTCATGGTGTTCCTGGAAGCCAACAATTTTGATAACCGAGGAATAAGAAATAGAATAATTTTTGGAACAGAAAAAAAAAGAAAAAAAAAAAAAACATCTTCAACTTAATAACTCGAGGTCAGGGCTATGATAATGATACCAATATTTAAGGCAATAATGCGAGCATCCAGGGGATGATTTTGGATTTAAAAAGCAGAATATTGTAACTTTTGTGTAAGTGTCCCCTCCTTAACTTTAGAATTTAATAATGCTGCTAACTGATCTGTCAACACATTATCTCTATTTGGAATCTATCAACGTATTTGTGGGGTTTTACCTTCTTAATTCGCAGTTCAATCCTTGAAAACCCCAAACACTGGTAAACGAATAATCGCTATAGTGTGTGAACAGAGACGTAAGACTCAAGAAGGGTTAACTACCCTTTATTTCTCAAAATAAATACAACACAATCAGCTTCTAACTCGGAGCGTACAGAAAAGCCTCCACTTGGGCTTGAACTTAAATTAATATGAAATTAAACTTAACTAGCTTAACTAAAGCTAACTGAAAGATATAGCCGAAGCTATCAAGATTTCAAGTAGTTGGCCCCTAAATCTTAATTAAGTCGGCGAAGCCAATCACGGGCCTACAGTACGGCCGAGCGTAGCAATAGCTTAGAGAGACGTAGCCAAAGGCAAACGTGCGCTAGTCAGGAACTCGGGCTCTCTAATGAAGTCGGTGAAAACATCGACTTAAATACTCTTCTTACTTATTTGCATTAACCGCGTTTCTGAAAATACATTCTGGTAGGAAATTGTAAGCTGAAGATAGAATGGATAGGAAAGATGCATAAACTTAAAATAACTGTTATAAAATTAGGATAAACCTTACATATTAATAGTCTTTATTCTGGACTAGTATATAGGTGAGGAGCTTTCTTGTTCTAGGGTTGGAAGTCTGATTGCTAAATCGGTGACGAGAGGGAAAGTTAGAATTGAATCTGTGAAAGTATTTAGATTCCAAATAAAAGATGTTCAGCA
>KK120135.1:108363-138924 GCA_000611955.2 Stegodyphus mimosarum
TTGTCTGATCTTTCAAAACATAAGTTTTAAGGTAACATTGCCCGAAATGAAGCTTTTAGCCTAGCAAATCAAATATCAGATTACATGTTCCTGATCTTCACTAATCATTTGGTATGATATTCTTTACCGAATCAATCAAATTAGTAAATTTCTTCAGTTACCCATATATGATATCTCAGAGACAATCCGACTTTTAAAAGGGGCAGAAAATTACTTCACTAAAGCCCAGTTCACAAGAGCAGATTCGACCAGTAGCGAAAACCGGTTCTTCCAACGTGTCCCATTCACATGGCGAAGAAGCATTAACTGCTTCTCGGAATGGAGGAGGAACCTGACAGAATTTTCCTACCTCTCAGGGGCAGGGCAAATGGGGAGATTTCCGATACTGCACTGCGAGATTGCGCGGTTCACTTAATTTTAGTAAGCAACAAGGCTGACGTGCAATCGACTGCTCTCTGGACTGTCAGCGAAACAGGCGCGTTGATAGATGTCTGCGGATGTGATAGCATCCCTCCAAAAATAGATGGAACTGTACAAGATACGGATATTTATAAACAAGTACAGACAACATTATCTGATGCTGGATAATTCAGAAATATCATTGAAATTAAAACTAAAGTTAAGGAGCTCAGACGCTCATATCGGTTCATAGCGACAAGGGGCTCGGTACCTTTTGAATGATTTTTTTTTATTTAGGAACTTTCATCTACTTTTTATGAATATTATTAAAAGTTTTTTGTACGACAAAATTATTTTAATTTTTAACAAAGAAATGGTTTTTTAATAAAAATTTAACAATTCAAATGTCTTTCTTCTCCTACAATTTTCAGTGTTCCCCCCAGATTTTTTATTGTATTTATTATTCTTAATAACTTCAAGGATTGATTTTGCAATTAATGCATTAGTTTCTGAGAAGAAAAGTAAAAACACTTTTCCATGTAAAATCTTTAAAACAAATATGATCTCCGTCACATTTTCATTTCAAATAATTTTTCTTTTCAGTATTTTGCAAAACCCATCCTTGTTTCTATAAAGTATATAATTTTAAATAAGCAGTAAAAATATCAAATAATTTAGTCCATACCTGTATATGTTTTAGGACTTAAAGTAAAAGGATTTATAGAAAAAATTAAAACTGAGAAAACGCAGTTTAAAGAATACAAACTGTCTAAATAGTCATTAAATCATTTCAAACTTCCTAAAAATTTTATTACTGAATTTTAGTTCATAAATATATGTAAAAGTTTAGTGCTATTTATACATTTGGTTAATATAAATATAAATTACAAGCCTTTATTTAAAACCTTATTTGGCCAGAAAGATTGCAAAAAAATCATAAAACGCAGTAGATATGTTAACGCAGTTATATGTTTTTGTTTTGTGAAACACGTTCAAAACAATTTTAATACATGAATTAATTATAATATTGTTGCATGCGTACAGATTTGTAATAGATTGATAATAGTTCGTAAATGATTGTCATTGCACACAGGTTCGATAATAGTTTCCTTAAATTTATTTTATCAACCTAAACACTTCAAAGTTCTGGAATTTTCCACAGAAATACTCGTACAAGTGTTTAGAATGTCACAAAGTGTACTCAGTAGTTACGCTTCAAATTACTAAGAACGTTAAACACAACGCAGTGCAAAGCGCATCTTAAGAGAAAGCTAACTCGGAAGTACCTCCGATCTCACGTTGAACTAACACATCGCAACAATAACAAATTATATAGTGTAAATAATATCATGAAAATAGTGTTAAGTAATGAGATTATTACTTTGAAACTGATGTTTCATAATGATTCCCAAGAAAAACCAGTATTTCCTATTCATTGCATATCTTTTAAAAAAGTAAAAAATCATCCATTTAATTTTATTTAGAATTTTTATAAATGCGAAAAGTTTGTTTTATAACTTGTAAAAATTTCGGAAGTTTCTAACCGATATATTTTTAGATATGAAATTTTAAAATTAATAGGTGTCAAAAATACGAGCGATTTTCAAAAATTGTCCCAAAACAAAACATAAAACAACCAAAAAAAAAGGTAAAATTTTTTTCCCACTGTGTCTTATGGTACAAAGAGTAATGTTCTGAGATTCTCAGTTTATTTAACGCAAATACTTCCAAAAAATCGTTTCAACTTTAAAGAAGAAAAACTTGAAAAAAAAATCTAACCCTTTAAAAATCAAAAACGTGACTCCACATCCAAAAGCAGTATATGCGCAAAGTTTGAATTCAATTCTTATCGGGAAACAATTTAAAAATCGATGACCATCTTTTAATCATAGCGACAAGCACCAAGAGTGAGCTAAATAAAAGCCTATAAAATAATAATAATTATAATTATAAAAATTATAATGCACGAATTTTTCAGGAACCATTACGAAAGTTCCGGTACCAATTGCGGAAGTACCGATTACGAAATTAACAACACAAACAACGTTAAAAATGGGCAAACACTATTAGAAATCAAACAATTCGCACAGTGGCGTATCTGTAAAGGGAAGGAAGACGGCGGTCTTCTGAACGGGTCCTAAAACTCCTTCCCGTCTCCTTTTTCTCCTCTTGCTAACGGCAGCTGTGCGAAGGAGCGTTGCATGTGAACGGGACTTAATTGTGGGAATAGTAGACTTAAATCGCTATCCCTACAATTCGACAAGTAATTTTTGGGAGGTGGATTTGGCAGAAAAGTTAAGACGTTGAACCTGCATTCAAAATCATTAGAGTTCGGTAAAGAAACGAATATTCGATCATGAGCATTACGACGAAGCTCCTGTAGATCCAGGAAAACAATTAAAAAAATTTCTTTAATCTACCTGTAGATCATGCACTTTCTTCACTAAAGCAGTGATTTGAACAGTTCAGTATGGAGAACGTATATTTGTCGTTCCTTTATCATCTTAGAGAATTAAGAGCTTGTTTGCAGAAAAATGCAAAATCTGGAATGAGTAATCTGTGCTGAGGTTACAAAAGGAAGCCGTCAATCTGATATCAATCTAAAACAGATGACTGCAGGATTGCGTAGCTTATAGAATCTCATTTTCGAATGGAGAAAAACACCTAAAGAAAATGTTTCCTATATTTATATATACTCTTTATAAGATATTTATCCTAATGTGTTGATGTCCTTATGGAATTTTTTGTCAAAGTTAGTATCAATAGCTGTTGCGAAGAGGAGTTTCTCAAAGCTGAAATTGATAAATTGAGGTTGTGTGTAAGTGAAGAAAAAATTAAGCTACCCCATCGTTACAAAAGGTCCGGATTTTTAGCATGTCGACTATTGAACCTCGCTGTTGGATTCATCAGTATGGTCTTGTATGATGTCCTCCGGGCTGTCCTTGCTTAAATGTAATAAACAGTATTTCAGACTGAATGTGTGATCCTTGTTGAAGAAGACGCTACTGTAACAAGGCTACTGGTAGGTTCATTTCTCTTGGCGAACTGGAAAGAACAAAGAATGCACGCGAGGTTTGTACTTTTCAAAGGACTAAACGCGTGTTCCCCGAGATTGCCTTTTTAAATAAATGCGTAAAAAACTAAAGCAGTCCATTGCTAGTAGAATGAGCGAGACGGAGACGTTTTTTGAAAAGTGTTTTAGTGATTGCGGTTTTACAGATTTGTCTTAGAGAATGCCACTTAAGGAAGGGAAACAACTTTTATCATTGATGCGTGGGCCTAGATGAAGATGCATTTTAATGCACCAGATGTGGAAGAAGTATGTCGAATCCAACTAAAGCACTGTACGAAAACAGCAGTGAAACAGAGAATAAAATATTTGAGTTAGGCATGACTATGCCAATCAATCTCTGCTAGCAAATACACATTTTAATGCAGCTCTTATGCCAGTATGCAAAAAGGAAAACATACTTCATTACAAGTTAATAAAGGTATAATGATAATATGTGTGTACATGCAGCTTCTACTAATAACATGCATATATGTGATACGAAATTCATTGTTATTTTAAGTAGCACAGAAACACTCAAAATGATAATAATTATAAAAAATTAGCTTAGAAGTTACACAATTACACTAATTTATTAAATGTATAGCAAAGTATATACGTACACTCATCTGTCTGAAATAAGATCATTAAGAGTTACAAAACGAACATGTGTGTGTACAGATACAAGTTAAATTTATAACGCACTGCAATCATTAAAAAATTATCTTTTCCATTAATTAAATAAACGCATGCTTTGATTGGAAATATTAATATGTTTAATATACAAAATATCAACTATACTATTCTCCTACGGCGCCGTGGAGCCAGCCCTGTACACTACAGCTCAAAATCTTCCTTTTTACGTCTATGATTGTGTTTCACACTTAGGCACAAGTTGATAAATCAGCGCGATCGCCTTTTCTGAAGTTTTCAGATTCAGAAATATTACTGGACGAAAGAGAAAAGGTTTGAAAGGACAGTGATAACGAAACGTTCAGTAGTAGCCAAAATATGATGTATATATATTTTTTCCTTGAGTCGAGTTTGATGCTTTCGCAGGTAAGTAGCGAAAGTTTAATTCGCTTCATACGAATTTTGAATGGTTTTAAATTTATTACTTTCACTTTTTTTCATTACACAGACATTAATTCACCGCATTTCTTAATATATAACCATTTATTTACTTAATTTTAGTATATTTCTGATTTACATGACTAAGAGAAAATAAGAGAACTTTTCCGAAAAATATCCTTAATTTCTTTTACTCAAACATTATTTCTTTAGTATATTTAGAGTAATCATTTAAAAATATAATTACTTTGTATCGTATGGTTTGCCACTGGTCTTGCTTTTAATTTTTGTCATTTTAATATCACACGAATGTCTGAATAAAGTCCTGTTGTACTTTAGCTAGAGAATTTTAGCAGTATTTCAGTAAACAGAACTCTTTACCACACTTTCAATGAAATCTGATCGAAATGAAAGTTTCGTTATCAGCCTGATAAGTTTTAGCTACAATTTAAACAAAACAAAACATCAGTAACTTATTATTAAGATAATATATTCATACACTCTGCTGTATTTTTGGTTGATTTTTAAACCGCTTGCTTATCTAAGGAATTTAATTCCAAATCAAATGCCAAAATTATGAGCAATTTGAGCTAATACAGTATCTTTCGTATGTTACACATACGCAGCTGAAAAAAAAAAACAAAATTCTTTGCTTAGCAGTACTGCAACCAAAAATATGAGAATATTTCTTGTAATTCTATATGTCCGTTTGTTTATTTATAAAAATGTACAACAGCATTCACATATAATCGTTTAGTGTTTTTCTACCTCGTTATAGCAATATCCCACAGTGCTCCAATATAGATTTATGCAGCAATGAAAAAAGAAATGAAAGCCATTCATAATTGAAAATACCAGGAAATATATTATACAATACTCAGGAGCTATCTAACTTCGTCATACCAGGCTAAATTTCGAGAGGGGGACTTCGTAATATTATCCATTTGCTTTCGATTAATTGTCATTAAAATGAAATGTCTAAAGTACAAATATTACTTCTTCGAAGATCACATGACTGAAAAGCATTTTCTCCTTCATGCGTCAACTAACTCTCTGAGCTATATAATAATTATTACTGCAAATGCTTTTTACTGTATTGCGATATTTTGATATCTCTTCAGAATCAATGCAACTCAGTGTGCAAGACATATTTTACTTTGTGATGAAAACAATATTTAATGTAATGTAGTATACAAGTGTGCTATCGTATCACGAAGTAAAGTAATAATGGAACTACATATCACATTTATTCTGCTGTTAAATCATTTGAAGAACACTATTTAATATGTCTGCAATTATTTTGGTTAATCAAATGAATTAATTGTTGACTGAAACATACATTTTAATTATTCGATTGATAAACTAGCTGTTTTATTAATGTAACCGACAAATGTCTGACTGTTTTTGCTATTATTTTCTCCTTCAGCTTCTTTCATGTAACCCTCATTTTATGCATAAGTTTAATATTACATTTGTGCGATTTTAATTTTGAAAAAGTAATTACCTGTCTAACACAAAATGAAACAATATTATAATCAGGAGTATGCAAGTATTTTTAAAACTCTTTATGTAATTTTGCTGCTTGAAAATTCTGCATTTCTTTCTGTATAATTCATGGGCATATTTGATTTAAAAATCTTATCAGTCGCCAAATTCCGAATCTCGCGAATTGTGATGTTATGCTTTGGCGAAAACTAATTGTCAAATACAGTAACCCTACTCTCTGGATGCGGGAGAATAGGAGGCGAATTTTCCCCTCTCAACAGTGGAAGTTTGATGCCTGTGCGTGTCAGCTGTTGATACCGTTCCTCACTTGGGACGGTCTGATTCCGGTTTCCATGTTTTTGCCGTCATTGGATGACACGTGTTTGAGATAGTTGACGGAACTCTGGCGCACTGCATTCAGTTTCAGAAACGTTGTATTAAAAGGAGTGTTTTAATAAGTTTATACTGATTATTCGATTATTTTAGTTAGTAGTTCAGTTTTCGATAAGTGATTTAAGGAATGATTGTTAATTCAACTCTTCGGCAATTTTTTGCCTTCCTTTTCATGAATCAGCGGCGAATTAATTGAAGTTCTGCTTTTCTTTAATGATTATTATTTCTGCGAAGGATTTTTGCCAATGATCAAAATTAATTACTGTCAATTATAATTACGGTAATAGTTTCATCATCATTAAACATATTTATGGTTTATTAGAAGCGATGACATTTGCATTAAAAATCAATTCATAAAGCTGTTTTTCTGATATCGTTAAAACTTTTAAAGCAGAGAAGCGAAAACAGCATTTTTTCGTCTTCATGCTCACTATTGAATAAATTTACCAGTTAAATAAAATTCAACATGTGCAAAGATGTAGTCAAATTAATTTCATAGAACACACAGGTGGAAGTCATGAAGAGTTCGACATTTTTTATCTTTCAGATTACTTGACTTTTTAAATCCATGGACTAAGAACATGAACTGTGACAAGAATGACATCTTCCTGCTCGTACATAGTTGTGGTGTTCGCACTTTATTTAATACTCTGTGTTCGCGATTCTCTCTCATCTGGTACTTTCGAATTACAGATTCTTGGTATACAAAACTATCGAGGAGAACTCGCAGATGGTTCTTGTTGTGGAGGTTATCGTTTGAGAGATGGTTCTTGCCCTCTTAAGTGCAACACAGCTTTTCAGTTATGTTTGAAGGAATATCAATCTCAAGTCGAGACAAGTGGCAAATGCACCTTTGGCAATCAATCAACGGACATTGTCGCTGGCAACTCCTTTTCAGTACAATCCGAGCCTAACAAAGAAATAGTTCTGCGGTTACCCTTCACTTTTAGGTGGACTGTAAGTAAAATATTTAATTAATTTTTAGTTACATATATATTTTTGCGTAAACGTTTTAAATATAATGTAATTAAACGCATTTGCATTTTTGAAATGTGTATCACTGGCCTGGTTAACTGACACAAAATATTAATTATTTAATTTGCTGTTTATTTATAAAAACATACATGTGACCAATTGTCTGGCGTCAACAGGTCAAAATAAAATAGGCATGCTTAGAAAATTCAGTGTCAGTAAATTTTATCGTTATAAATTTGTTTATATTTGAGTTTCAGGTATAAGTCTGTAATTTAAAAAAATGCTTAATCCCTCAGGATATTAGTTTATCTATTTACTAAATTAATGATAATAGAAGTATCAGAAAAATATTGTGCATGCAAGTCGTAATAAATCTTCATTGTATTTTAAGTAAATAATTGAAACAAAAGTATGCACTGTGTGTTTAAATAATCCTAAATTAACAAAAAAAAAAAAAAAAAAACCATAGGAAACTACTTAATGCTAAACGCAAATGATCAGAAGCTCATGGACAGAACACTCATTGCCAAACAAAAATTTTTAAGTTCCTCTTAAGTAAGCGGATTTCGTTAGATACCGGTAGGAATCATTCTGATATTTTTATCGGTAGAGATAATTTATAAGGAAGTTTTTTTTTATGGTTCGTACAACGCACGTAAATGTGTTTTGCATATGCCTTACATATATATTATAGCTACAAAAGCGTTAAATTTGTGGTGTTTATTTCTTTTTGACATTTTAATTGCTTGAAAAGAAAAGAAGCCGCAAGTTTATGAAGCTTGAAGTGTTATTTCTCTTTATAAATCGGCCATCATTATTTTGCCAGAATTGTTTTCGCGTAAATGCGTATTAAACGCATATTTCCACACATTCAGTATTTTGTTATTAAATACTGTTAATTTTATCTCCATTTTTAAATTAAAATTTGTAAGGGCAATTCATGTGGAAAAAACAAGCGTAAGTACTTTTTAGTAGAAGTTCATTATTTAATTTAATTTAATTTAATTTTATTATTTTATTTATTATTTTATTTTTTATTTAAAGAAAGCACATTTATCAGCCCAGTTTATTGCTGTCTCATAAATATAAAATACGAAATTTTCGCCACTTTGTGCAAAACATTGAATAATATTTCAACACTAAACGCAGTTTCTATGTGACACTTGTAATTTTGAATAATTTAAACTATTTAAGGAGGGGGGGAGAGTTTCTTTTTCTACATAACTGTTTCTTTCTTCCCCCCTTTCTGTCTCTCTCTCTCTTTTTTTTTAAATAAAATGTTGTACAGTAATTATAAATTCTAAAATTTTGCCCCCAGATTGTAAATTTCTTTTATTGAAAATTCTTTTAATAATTCTTAATGCTTTTTACTTATTTCATAACAAAGTTTATAACTTAACCCGCTTATATTTGTAAGTTATATAAGAAACATGACTCTTACATGTTAAGCTCACAAAATCAATTTGAAAATGTACTATTTTGAAGTTAATCTATTGGAGTACCGAATACAAAGAAAGTTTTAAAACTTGAAGAAAGTAAATGAAAAGAATCTCATGTAGCGAAATGATAGTTTATCAACGCGAATAAGTGGACGGGAACCTAAGTAGGAATTCTGTTGGCTACACAATGCGGGTAGCTGAAGCTGCTGACGAATTTTCGTCACCTCAAAGATCGCTCAAGCTGCAAAGGTAATGGAGTAACAAAAGTAATGCATCAAACTCAAATAAGGAAAAAGGATGGTCGAAGTGTATACTATAGCTATGTTCGCGTACATAGATATATATTAATTTTTATATTCATACATATATTGTGTAAAGTACATTCGCCCATTTTTCAAATTTATTGTTTTATGAAACGAATAAAAGAAATGAGAAAAGTTTGCAGACAAAGTAAAACAAATAAAGAAATTTTAAATTATCAGGTTTGAGATTATACAATATAGATGTGTAAAATTAAGACTTCACGATCAAAACCATAATACATATGTCTAAGCTCGTTGTTCATGCATACATTGCATTTTTTTAGTTATTGAAAAAAAAAATGCTGTCGAATTGTTTTCTTTTAACTTTTTTTTTCCTTTTTTCTTTTTTTTCTTTTTTTTTTTTTTTCTGAAAAAATTTTTAAACTGGGTAATATAAATTAAAATGAGGGAACAAAAATTGCGGGTGAAATAAATGTACAAAATTACTCGAATTAACTGAAAAGAATCAAAGGACGAGAGCATTGCATTAATTAAAAGTTGGATATTGAATAGCTATAGGATTTTTCCAATCATAGATACCGACAAAAATTAAGCAACATACAGTAATAAACGAGGTTCGCAATATGTAGAGGCGAAATTTTTGGACTTGGATACTAAAGTTATTCGCTAGATTGCTTTTGCTGGCATTTTCTAGTGTAATCAAATGTACACCTTAGTTAATAGCCTGACTTTGTTGAGACCTGAGTTGTGGCTCCCATAAAAGGAGAGGAGCTGACAGCTGGTGAAAGAACGGGATTGAGTTGCCTATAAAACGTCTGCAGGAAAGTTGTTCGAAAAACAGGAGCTTCGAACACGTGAAAGAACACATTGTAGAGTACACTACATGCAGACAGTATTGCCAGTTGTACAAAAGTCGCTAAAGATTGCTAGATAAATGCGAAAAAACTTCACACTTACATAAGACTTTATGCTTAATAAAAAAAAATAAAAAAAAAAGAAACCTTTCTAGAAAAACTGTAAATAAGATTAATTGAAAGTTGAGGAGAAGGCGAGTCGCAGGAGATCTCACGTATAAGAAAGACGCCTTCTGCAATTATGTAGTCCGAATCAACGGAAAATTTTAACTGAGACATCATTAGTTACTTAGCTGTTTAGGTTAAATGTTGTGGAAGGGGAGTCTGAAATATTTTTAGATACATGGCTTTGAGCGATCTGTCATCGCTTGTACCTGTTAATAAATAAATTAAATAAAAATGTGTTTAAAAAACGAGTTTATTAGCAAATGCAAAAACAATGTACGAAAAGAAATCGCTGAGATTATGAACCTTATAAAAGGCAAATAAATTTTTTTTATACTTCTTGTTTAAACGCTAGGAGCCTGATATACCAGTGAATGGATAGTGAGAATCTTTCACGTCTGTGAAGTATACGTATGACGTAATGAAATATAAACGTAATGTTATTCATATATATATATAATTAAAGTACAATAAGTATTTTATAGTAGTCCCATATGTATCTTTAATAAAATGTTCTTTAGAACAATGCTATGCGAGCTTGAGAAAAGAAGTGAAACAAAGATTTCAATGTTTTGTCAAGAATTCTACGAAAATTCTTGTTTGATAATGTTAAGATACGAAATGATTTTCAGCTGTGTACTTAAATTAAAATCACAAATATTAAGTGTTTTAATAAGTACTCAGTGTGCTTTGTCAGTGGTAATGAATTTTAATGTTTCAGTGCTTAAATTAATCGCATATCGGAAATACTCTATCTCGTTACTAATGGCTAGAGAACTCACATTATTAAATTTTCAGTTACCTTCAGTAAGTGAAATTTCTAAATTCAATGCCACTGAGACAGAAACAGAAATACGCAGTATTCTTTTTAATTAATTAAAAAAAAAAACAGAGAGCGAGAAAGAAATTAAAAACAGAATTTAAAATATACATTTCCTAGCAAGATGCGATAATCTGCTATTGGAAAATATTACGATTGTTTATTGAAAGGCTTTATTTTTACTATATAACTTTCATCAACAATATGAAATTTTCTAAAACTTTAAAAAATATAATAAATTGAACTACTGTTTCTAATTTAAAATCGTGAAACAGTAATCGCTAACGATGATGATTCGGTGATTACATAAAACAAAATTAAATAAAACTTGAGAATGTTATATATTTAAGATGGCGAGATTACTTGGAAGACAAAAAAAGAGGGGCGGTGAGTCGGCAGCGGAGAAGAGAGAGAGTGCCTTCTTACCTCATTTGCATTCCTAACCTAGCGCAACGAAACCAGCAGGGCTGGGGCTATCAGTAGGATGATCTGTCGATGAATGAAAGTTTGAAGTGATTTGTTCGAAAAGGTTTTAGTGGGAAAACAAATAGTTATCTGTCGAATGGAAACGGAAAATTTTGGACGAGGGTGCAGTGTCACATTAAGTTAATATAATATAATTAGTCTGAGAGAAGGCATGATTTTGATTATGCTGTCATTCCTAGATACTGTGCATAACTCTGTATTGTACAATTCCTCTATCTCTCCATTGAAGTTCTTTTGAGAATTAGATTAAAAAGATAAAAATGCTTTATTTTCATGTGTATCAGAAAATTAAAGAAAGCATTGCTCAGATGTGCACTTTATTATTATTTTATTTTATGTTCATAAGATCTTATTTATTGCATGATTTGTCATGTTACATCAATATCACACGTAACTGCATCACAGCTCATATCCAAAAGAATGAGTTGGCCGTATGGGAATTTCATGGTTTTCGCTACGTATTTCAGAGGCAGTTTCCCTTAGAAAGATCTTCACGAAAGCATCCTCTTTAGGCAGATATTTCTAGTGCGCTTTGCCGTAATCAAAATTAATTAATCACGTGATCGTAGCGGCTCTTAGAAGATATTTCTCACGGATACGATGACAGTGCTGCATGGGCAAATCTAATAAAAACTAATAAACAATTAGAACAGGAAATGATCCAAACTTTTCTGTCTCTGATCCCAAATATTTTTTTTTATCCCTTAACATAAAAACAAATCTGTTTTAATTTAGAAAATCTGCATTACAGTAATTCAACAAACGGTATAGTGTAAGCGGTATTGGTAATAATGACACTTTTTGATAAAAATGACGGATGTGTGAGGATATAGTAATGACGGAATACTTTATTTTTATAAAAGTATATTTTTTGCAATCTTGAGACTTCTGTCATTTAAAAATTCAAAATATTGTATTGAATGGGATCGACTTTATTGTTATTTACTAATTTGTAGTAAGGATAGTAGTGATTTCTGCAGCTGTTTGAATATAAATGGCGCCGAATGATTATAGCTGCTGAGCGCGGCTAATGATTCACTTTGGATTCTACGCTTGGCAGTACAATGGATTGGCTATATGAAGCTTTCGTAGTTTTTATCGTGTGTGATGTTAGGTGCTGGCTAGTGTCTTTTAACAAAGAACTTCACGAAAGTATCCTGCCTCAAGAAAATAGCCCTAATTTGCTTTGTCATAATCCTAATCCTAATCAGGTAATCCGACGTAGATAGAAACATTTTTTTTTAAATCAGCAATGTCTCTTCATGATGCGGATTCGAGTTTCTTATTATGGTGCAGTTCTGGCATAAGTAATGATATAAGAGTAATATTATACAAAAGCTGCTGCTATTTTCCTTCAGAAGCTCACCGCACGCATCGAACAAAACATGTGAAAAAAGAAAAAATTTAATTCAAACAAGTTTTTTATCCTTAACTTGTTTTATTACTTTCAGAGGAGAATAGTATACCATTTAGATACAAACAGTTAACGATTTTGATGACACCTGGGAGGGGGGAAGAAAATTGATCCAAAATGATTAACCGTTGGTTGCCAGCAAAATAATTCTTATTAACGGATTTTTTTTTAAAGACATTGTGAGATAATCTTTTGCGTGATATGCAAAGTAAGCCATTTATGTCTTCAAACAGAACGTAAGAAAACACAAAGGATTCCTGAAAATTTTGTTGAAACCAGATACATATCAAGTGAAGTACATATTTTATTTTTTTATACGTAATAAAAGGAAGAAGAAATAAATAGATTGTGAAAATATAATGCTTCTTTCATTTATTACGCTTACCCTTTTCCAGGCTTATTCACTATTTCCCCCTCTATTACTACGAGAAACGGGCAACATAAAGAGATGGTGAGATTTCTGATAAAATTAATTGCGTTTCACCGAAATGCTCTACGATCCCGTTAGCATTTGGACTGTATGTGTGTGTTGTCAGTATGTGGTACCTTTTGGCTTCTATTTTGCAATTTTTCTTTTTGTAGCTTCTGTAGAATTGCGTTTTAATGAATTAAGCAAACGAAGTAGTAACCAAGAAATAAAGCTATTATTTAAGAAAAATGTCTACTAAAAATTCTCTATGTTAAAAATTTGTATCTACTGCAGAAGCAGATAAAAAAGTGAACGTTCGGATAATTTTGTGCTGGATTCTGTTTGGGATCAAAAAGTTCTGACTAAGTTTTTTTCTTTCTTTCTTTTTCCTTCCTTTCTTTTCTTTCTTTTTTTTGTGTGTATCTGTATGTTATCGTATTATGTTTAATATAAATACATAAATATGCTTGAAAGTTTTTCGCGAAAAATATTTCTCTCAAAACGAAGATGTAACTATCGCATACTTTCAGTAATAAGCATTGAGGGTGCAAGCCGGCGAATAGCATTTAAGTATATAGTAAGAGAGACTGATATATGCATTCTTGGCTCAGCGGTAGTGCAAGAACGTAGTAATTTAAATGCGATTAATTCATCTATTAATTAACACGTGCTTAGCGATATTGCATGAAGCCGGTACAGGCAATAGGAATAATTATAATTTCGTTCACAAATTTGGTTTAAGTTTGAAAAAGAAATTGAATTATAAATTTAGAAAAGGAAAATATAAGACAAATTAGGGGATCAAATCATTAGAGCTATAAAAATGAGCTCCTTAAATTTTAATTGTGTAAACATTTGATTGAGCTATTTTTTTTTTATAAAAAAAGGGGGCTGTAAAAGATGATTAGCTCTGAACTTCATTCATCTTGTTACGCAATTTACGATAGGTGGCGAGCGGCTTTTCATGATTTTAGCGATTAAAATTTTTTTTAATTTCGTTCAGTGTCAAGATTAACTCTAAAAAAATTTCCTTAGTATGATCATGGCACTTAAAAACTAGCTCCGATTCTTCGGGAATTAGATTCTTAGTCTCCTGTCCAGATTCAGTCAAAAGCTGAATCTAGTATCTATGCAAAAATAATTTTTTCTCCTCTCTTAAAAGAGAAGGGATCCTTCATTTCTCTTAATACGCTGATTTTTAGTGAAATAACTTCAAAAGAGAGAATTTTGCCATTCATTAAAATCTGAATTAATCTTTAATAAATTTTGATGATATAATGCATCAATTCCTAAAATAAGCCATTGTTCAAAATGACCAGTGGCTTAGCATTGTATTAAAAAATCTTCAGTTATATATCATGAATGCATCACAATATTTCTTCAGTTTTGTAGCTATATTTTTTTATCTGCTTTATCAATGTTGTTTGTTTTAAAACAGATTACTACAGACTGGTGAGAAAAACTTTTTGCAGATTAGAGTAGTAAAAGACAGCTGATAAGAACTTGGGCGAGGTATCACTGTAAATTGGTTAAAAGCTAAACAAACGTTAAAAACACTGTGTTTAACTCATACACGTAAAGAGTTAAATAGTTTCATTTGGCTGAATTTCGCTGACTCATTCTAGAGCATGTCGAATGCTAGCTAAGTTTTCCTGTATGTTCATTTGCAGGTACTGATGTCGTACACTCGATGTCGTACACATTTTTCCAGTCTTTGCTGTGATTAACACGTTGAATATCACGTCAACTGAATGTGAGTGATGGACACGTTAGCGCAAGTATCCTAGTCATTTAAACGGGGTGGCTGTTTTATTCGTAGAATTAGGCAGGATTGGGTTATTAAGGGAATGATGCCTTCATGGAGGATTTGCAAGGGAAATTAACTCATATTCACGTTGCACATGGGAAAACCACGAAACCAATCGTACAGACAGCTCGTTCTCAAGGACTACAAGAATTAAGAAGGGCATCACAAGTTTTTAGCAGTTAGTACATACAAAACCACATACAAGTGATAATAGGTGATTTATCGATTAAACAATGGGTGATAACAATCGTGATTTATCAGTGATAAATTCTAGATCCCCCGTTTCAGTCAAAAGAGAATCTGCCAGAAAAAGGGTTTTTTCGTGCTAATTTCTGGTGCAATTTTGTACTTTAAGTTTGCAACATAACATTGGAAACTATTGCTACTAAAAATTTTGCTGAAATTTACTTTATTGGTTATTTTCATCTATAGCTAATGATTTAAATTTTGTGGTCCAGACTCTGGACATGCGTGATATTCATCGGCGCCCGCGAGAACGTGCTCATTTTCTGTGGGATTATCAAGTCAAGTTGCGTTTGAGTTCCAGTTGGAGATTATTTCTTTAAGAGCATAATTTCCCATGTATTTTAGAATATGAAGCAGTTATTGTGCTTTTGTGCATTAATGAATACCATGAATCTTATGCAAACATTTAAACTCATTAATGATATTAAAAATTATTAGAAGTTACAATTGTTGCTGCTTTTCCTGGAGACATTTTTTCTGGATAATAATTTTATGCTAAAAAGCAGGATATTATTTTGTCCAGATAACGGAATTTGTCTACCTTGTTTGTGCATTTATTTTCCAGATACGCAGTTAATGCGTATAAGTGAGGAAGAATGAAATAAAAATTTGTTGGAAAGATATGTGTGTTCTTCTAAATCCAAAAACATGCACTGCAAATAGTTTATCTTTGTTTATGAAGTGGGAACGGGTTAAAAAAGTGGCCATGGCAGGAAGTCAGCAGCCTGTACATAGTCATATCCACGATCGGGATAATTTCTCTCCACAGTTAGTATTGCGCAAACACAAGAAATAACGCTCTTCTTGTCGCACCTTAGAAAATATTCCTTTTCAGCAGCGTAGGAAATGCGATCATAAGTTAAAAACCCGGAATTTCCTAGTTGAGAAAGAAGTTAAATAATGCAATTTATAAAACTCCTTTTCTGTTTTTTCTTTCTTTTTTTTTTCTTTTTCTTTCTTTCTTTTTTTTTTTAAAGAGCTGGAAAGTGGAAAAATGACCCTTTATAATGTGGGACATTTAGAAGTTTCAACACTGACCATTCAAGAACCGAACCTATTACTTCATGAAATAAAAGTAGAGAAAATCGGGCGTATTAGAGACACTGATTTCTTTTTCTTATATATTTTACTTGAAGTATAGGAACAAATAAATACTGCAAAATAAATTCATTAAGATGTAACTTTTATATTGCAACGTTTGTAAAGGTATAAAAAAAAGTTAGCATCATTTTTCACAAATTTTTCTTGTACTTACGGAATTTATTGATTTGGAAATCGAAATTGTAATAAAAGAAGGAAAAGAAAATAAATGCGACTAAAGGCTTGTGTTACTTATGAAAAAAATTTCAACAGAAAAATCGTGTTAGGTTTTGTTTTACTATCGTTACTATTATCATAAAAAAAATTATCTTCTGTGCCGGATACATGCAACGCATGGTCAGTCTTTAAATTTTGTAATATGTCTGAGAGAGGCTTGTATTTTAGTTACGTTCATTATGCCTTTTTTCTGTTTTTTTGGCACGGATTTTCTGACCAGAGTCATCCTGTTTCAAAAAGGACTTTATAAGTGTATTGTAAGATGAGACATATCGAATTTAGACACTAATTTATTACATTACTTCTGGCAGAGACTTACAGTATTAATTATAAAGGAACGTTATGAAGTGAGCGTATTACTTGCTAATATAACTTACGAAATAATTTCCCACGATATATGTTTCGTCTTTAAGCTCAGAGTTGAATTCGCGCAAAGGTTGGTGGTGCTTTTGCTGATACAAGTAGTCAGTATTTACTGGGGCACTTGATAAGAGCTTCACACAAAAATATAGTAATATGTTCACTTGTGAGAAAAGTAATATTTCTTTAAAGTTTTTTAATCTCTGAAAACAGTTACTCGCAGAAATATGTGCTACTAATGCTTTGCTACCCACTTTTAGAATTAAGTGCTTAATGCGGGATAAAGCTCAGATTTCTTCATTTAGGGTTTTATTCGTTTTGGGGGAGGAGCTGTTTAATCAATAGTGGCAAGACAGTTTGAAAACCTTTTTTTCATTTTGAACTAGCATTGCTGAAATGGTCACTTATACAACTCCACGGTATTTCTTTTTATATATGAAAGCTTTATTTCTAAAAATTCTACTTTTTTTCTTAAGTTTTATTTTTGTTTTTAATTTCGAAACTTTTTTGTTTCATATATTACTAAGTGAATCGCATTAACATCATCAGCGGCTGGTATGTGATTTGCAGACTGTACATGGAGCAACTGAAAGGATTTGGAACAACTGCGTATACTGCAAGGATATCGTAAAGACAGGTCTGCTTTTCTCATAATTTATGCTGTGCCTGGCTTAAAAATAAACTACTCCCTCGAAGTTTTACAGATTTGGAAGAAAATCATTATCACATGATTCATGCCAGCTTTCATATCAAATGATTTCATGCTTTGATCTGCATGCTGATGAAAGGAGTATCATAAGAAATCTATTTAACACGAAGCATTCACGTACAGATCTCTGATACTAATAAATTACAATATTCATCATTATAAACTAAATGGAGACACATATGATTATAAGCTAAATGGATACTATTCATGTATTGTAAAAATTATATCTGAAATACGTTAAAGGCTGTTCCGGAACTGCATGCATGCAGTTCTCCCTCCCTTTATAATTATTACTGAGAATTATTGAAAGTTATCTTTTTCAAATAATGTTTATAATATTACATTTTCAAACAGTGTTTATGTGAAGTAGACATCTGGATGCTTCATCCGAGCAGATTACGGAGTTGTAGCTTTTATGTCAACAGGTCTCATCCCCATATTAAGAGTTCCGAGTGTCTTCCTTGAATAGATAATATCCGAATCGGTTTCCAGCTTCAGAGAGCTTAATGGGTTCCGGAAAATCTTGGATTCATGTGCTTAGCCAGTATCTAGGGTTTCACAGATTCAGTTCGAATGTGATTTAGGGTCGTGGACCTCAACGCCTGCTTCATGTAGGGTTTAAGTTTATTAAATCTGAACGAAATTTATTCTCTTGTGATACTCATTTTCACTTCATAAAACAGTTGACAGAAATTGAAGAGCAGTGAGATGAAAGCTTTGGTTTCGAGATTTTATTAAGAGGTCGGTGGTGCACGAATATGTACCATACAAAATCCTAAATTTATTTCCCATTATTGCAGCTGCAGGAGTGATGACTAGCCTGGGAGAGAAGTATTTTTTGATAAATTATTTAGGACAGTAACGTATTCGTAATAAGTAGCTACAACTATGAGAATGCCATGTGTAAAACTAGTCACATCTTCGAAACAAAACCCAGGAAGATATTAGAATTTTCCCTGATTTTTATCTATTTGCCTATTGCTGTATTCATACAGAAATAGAGATAAAAATCGATCAGCTTCGTAGTTTTGACGCAACATCTGTTATTCTGAATATAATTTTATATATTTATTTCTGCGTTAAGTTTGCTGTAAAAGAATGGATGGTTAATCGGACATCTCTCTTTTACGTCTCAAAACGGAAAAATGAAATCAATTTCTGCAGTTAAATTTGCGGAATATTCTTTTAGTTACAATTCCAGCTAATAATTAGTATGTCAGTTTATTATGATTAATTACTTTAATACGAACTAGCTTGTGATTATTACGTTCTTTAAGCTGAATAATGTTTCTGCTTTGTAAATTGGTTTACAGAAGTACTTGTAACAAGCATTTTACAAGAAGTTGAATAGATTTTTTATATTTTTACCTTCTTTTCCCCTCTTTTTCCCTTCCCTCCTTTTTTGTGGGCATGGATTTTTTACATAATCCCCATTTAATTGAATAGACTTATCCGAGCGAAAAACTTTTTTTTTTTTAAGGAGTCCTCAAAGAACATTTTCGGTGTCCCTTCAATCCGCCTATTTATAGCCTGTTAAAACTCTCAAATCGAACATCCCCTAAAGGTTTTTTTTCAAATGTGGGACCAGAATACCCTGAACAATTTCTGAAATTTCCACGCAGTTCTTTGCACAAAAGGAAATTATTTTTCTTCGCATCTTCCATGATTACAAAAGCAATGCTACAACCAGTTAAGCAACTGGACTAAACAGTATTGCACAGAATAGCTGCGTAAACGTGTCAAGACTTGTCTCTGGCCGATAGCATTGCCTTTAAGTTTTAAAAGCTGAACTAGAGCTCAATTCCTAGAACTTTGGAAACACCCTACGTATTTTGAAAATGAGTTTTCGCTTTTTTTTAGAGTTGCTCTTATCCTGATATTAATTTTCATAAACAGTGGAGCCTCGGATCATGAAAGCCTTACTTTACGAACGATTCGGTTCACGAGCAAATTATCTGAACAAAAACCCCTCGGATGACGAAAGGTGTCTCGAGTTACAAACACTCAAGTTGACAACGTATGATTTTCAAAGGGATTTTGAGATAACTTATGCCATATCATTAACACTCAGGGTCTTCTGGACACAATATTTTCCATTGCTCAACCCTCATTAACTAAGCCTGGCAGCAAGTGACTTATAGGACCGTGAATTCGCTCTGGAGGAACTTACGGCCAGACTGGGCTACAGGCAGATATTTTGAGTGCTTTGACACTTACGGCTTAGCTATGATATTGTGTCTCTAGGTAAAATCATGGGCTAAGAGTGAAGACGCGGAGAAATTACTAGAGGACCACAAAAGTGAAATGTGACGAAAATGAATAGTAACAATTTCAGGTACAGCAACAAAAAGCGAATGTCGAAGAAATGTCGAAGAAGATGAAGAAAGAAAAGTGACTCTAGTTCTCTAATCCGTAAAATGTGTGCAAAACAGGATAATGTACAGAGCTTTCAAGCAATAATATTACATTTCTAAAGAGGTAGCAACTGCAGCATAAACATTTTCAATGGCAATGCCATGTTTTGCTTTATAAACATTTCAAAGCCTAAGCAATAACAAATTGGACAAATATGAGTGAAACAGAGGTCCAGTGATTCTCAAGCAGTGTCGAATTGTGACAAAGAAAAACAAACAAAGAAGCAAAAATAAAACAAAGAAAAATAATAGGAAGATGGAAGATGAATCCTAAAGAAAGTTACCTGATGTTTTTTGGAAGGAAATTTCGAATCCAAACAGTATCATCTTCCCCATCATTCTCCTTATTCCAGCCACTTTTCTTTGTACAGCTACAGTAAAATTAAATTAAGTGTGTAGGATCATTAGGTTATTTGAAGCAGGAAACGTGAAAAATGTGCAGTGTCGTCGCCGGGACTCGAATCCTGGACCTCTCGAATATACGCCGAGTGTGCTACCGTTACACCACGAAGCCTTGCTGTATGGAGGGAGAAAATATCTTAGAAGTGTTCGTCTATGTTATCTGCTTAATCTGTGTTAATCTTTTTCGTTTAATATTTAGTGATTTTTCTTTTTGTGTGTGTGTGTGTGTATGTGTGAGGGGGGGATAATGAACTTGTGCACAAAAAAGTACTGTTGCAAAGTGTACATAAGCAATCGTCTGTGATTCAGGAACGAATTGATTCATTTTGCATTAATTCCTACGGGAAAATTGTTTCGGTTTACGAACATTACGGTCAACGAACTGGCTTTAGAGAACGAATTAAATTCATGAACTGAGATTTTACTGTATATTGAAACTCTTTACCTTTGGATTTAGTAAAGAATAAAAGAACATTGTGGTTATAATTATTTTTACCATCGGCTTGTTTTATTTTAATTATAATTATATTTTCTCTACCACCTGGGATGTTTCGTGTTTAGCGAACGTTGAGTGTTAACGTGAAACCGATGTTATGAGTTCAGCCTGTTGTGTAAGTCTGTTATTCTCGCATATACTCTTCCGCTTTCTTGCAGGTAAATTGCTTGTAGTGTATCCTTTGTAACATTCTCGGCGATGAGACGGCTAAATGACCATTGAGTTTGGCCATGATTCTCATCGAGTGCTTAATCAACAAAGTGTCCTCCCTCGAAAACAAAAGCTCCCCCCCCCCAATGTTGATCATTTGAATACTTTAGAAACTAGATCATTTGGTTTCGATGTGTCTGACTACTTTCTTGTCCCGGAATCAGGCATTTCAAACAGGAAATTTTCCTTTTTTTTTTTTCTAATTTTTCTAGTGAGAATTTCGTATATTCATTCGTTACGTTTAGGTGGCGTTCATAGCATATTTAATTGCTTTTGTTAAATTCCTAACCGAACATGAATTATTGCCTGGGCTTTTTGGCTATCATTGTTTTCTGGGAAATCGAAAAAGAAGTGCTTAAATTTTTTGGTAAAGACTAACAATTTGTTTTCATTTTTTTTATTTGATCAAGTACATTATTTTTAATGGATGAATTTTTCCCCTTTACCTTACAAAGAATTTTTGCATTTCAATTAATTACTGAAAGTAAAATGATCTGAAAACTATTTACCAAATTCATCCAGTAAACGCATAACATTATAAAAACATTTTATTGATAAAAAGTCTGCAACTTGAAAAATAAAATTATTTTTAGTTTATTCTAATATCTTTTTTAGCTTTAGGTATGGAAACTGAAGCTCACGGCCAAAGTTATTTTTCAATTAGTATTTTAACACATTCTTTTTTATGAAGTGAACAAATAACTTCTGCGTTCCATGACACTGATTTTAGTGATGGTTTTATATTTTGCTTTTATTGCCGGCAGAACAACCTGAGTAAACAATTTTTAGTTTTCCAAAGAGAAAACAAAGAATCTTCTCCCCCCTCCCTCCTGCACTGTTCGAATCAGTGTTAATAGAACCGCTTTGTTTTTATGTCGATGTGTACTTTTTATATTAAATAGAGAAACCATGCGGAAAATGTCAGACTAGAACTTAAGATTTTTAACTTCTGTTAGAAAAGAATTGCATTGTAAAAGGAGACGAGAATCCCGATTGAAACAATGTTGTTTTAAGAAACATTTGCTTCGTTTTGTTAGCAAAGCCGATCTTCAGGATGGATGGAGATGCGAATGCGCGCATGCGTGGCGAGCACCTGACGTTTCTGACCTTCGACCTCGAGAGAGTGACTGCTTCAGACATCAGAGATGGTAGCCACTCCACTTGACTGGTATGCAATAGCAACAGCAGGGAGGGAAAGTCATGGCTACTAGTTCAATCACCTCATTCCTAAACTTCAGCCCCTACCACTTAGGGTTGCCCGTCCAGATCGCCAAAATTATTAAGACGCAGCGCCAAACTGTCTACTGTATACTCGGAGAGAATCTAACCTGAAAGCAGAGAAGGTAGAACAGGTGTACGTCCGGGGGAGGGAAGTCAAAAATACACTGGTCGCCAGCAAACAGTTTAAACTAGGTTGTTGCATGAAGTAATCAGCAAAATGATGATAATTTCATCGTTAAACTGCTGTACTTTTTAGCTTTTTAAAGTCAGTAGCCCACTTTTAATTACTCTGTTCAGAAATTAATAGGGATTAACATTAATAATATAGTACTAGCGATTAACTGTCGAATAACATTGAGTTTAGCCCAATTTTAAGTTCGAAACTTCTCACCTAACCTTTCGAAATGCATGTCAAAAAAGGGCGGCTCAAATTATAATGGAAAATCCTCTTAACCGTTTAGTCCATTTACTTAATATTGTTATGATAAACAATGTTCCTTTCATACTGGGTATCGTATTTCATGTACTACCATAAGAACTTAATTTGCTGTCATGGGGTGTTATCACGTTGCGGAATGCGAGTTATTTAAAGTGTTTTTAATTCAATACACCATGGAACAAATTCTGGTAATTTTAATATATAGTGCATTTGCGGTGTGAATTAAGCAGCTGCTGGCATTTGAATAATATTAATAACTATTCATTACATAGAAATGAGCTATTTGGTTATCCATATATCTGCTTCCAACTCTAAAACTTGCAAAATATGGTTTTGCGACTTTACCGCTCGGCCACTTGTGAGTCTAAAATATATGAGCTCTTTACGAAAGACTAGTCGTCCTTTATGTTTACCGATTATTATGTAATTTTAAAATAACGCAGAGGAAACTGAAAACTGAATTTTTTCCGTTAAGGCATCATCTTATCCTTTCCCTAGTGCATGCTGTTGTGATGTAAGTGGTTAGTACATCCAACTAGCATTGGGATATCTGTGATTTGAGACTTGTTTTGAGCGCAGTTGTTTTCTTACACTTCTTCCTCCAAAAATCTTAGTCATCTCAATAAAATTGTGTCGTATATTTTGTTACTTAAACTGAATCAGTAAAATGTAACCAGATTTTTTTCTTTATGGCAATAACTTCGTAGCTGTATGGCATTTTTTGTACGTTAGTTTTAAAGCGTTTCCTTCAGTTTGTCTCATATATGAAATCTCAAGTTAGGTACCTATTAGAGATACATGTGAAAGAAATTTTTATTTCTATAAAATATTTTAGGATGTATAATAAAACGTATGGGGGAAAAAAAGGATGGAAATTAAGCTTAAAATTACTGTATAAAATTTTGAAATTTATATTGGATCGCTAACAAAATAACCTTATTTTGTTAAATAATCTATCCGTTATCCATATACATTGTCCATGCACGATTACTATATCATACACGTCTACATATGCGATTACTCTTAATATTCGTATAGAAAGAAAATTATTAAATTTTAAAACAAAATTAGGAAAAATTAATTTTTGAATTTTTTATTTTATATGTTTGGAGACTAGAGAGATGTTTTAGTTAATTCAGCAGCATATCGACTACAAATGAGATTTCCGCTTTTAAATTTTTATTTCGAAAACTCCTTTTAAGAGTTTGTTACCGATAATCAAAAATTCTCAGAGCAACAAATACGTTTGACACCCTGTTACCTAAATTATTTCAGCATGCTTATGACAAGACATCTAGTAAAAAAAGCATTTTCTGGAATTCACCGTCCAGTTATTTAGAAATCGTTAGTTCTATCAGCATCCCAAGACATGCTTATAAGTAATTTTCCCATGTCAACTGATCTACTGAAATAATTTTTTGTAATTCATGTATTTAAGAGGAACCCAAACATTTCTTTAACTATAGCCATGTGCTTGAACATCGATAAATATTACTGCAGTGTCAATAATGGAACAAATAAAAATCCAACTTTGGTTTTTTTGTTTAAAGTGTATTATGAATTTTACTTCTGCCTCACCCACAAATTTGTTTTCCCCCTTAAATTAAAATGTCTCTTTATCCATATCAGGGGTTTCATAAATGATGAATTTTTTTAGCTAGTGTCTAAATTGAACTGTTCGAGTGATTACTCGGGTAACATTTCTTTTCATTTCTAATAATTTCTATTCATCAATCGTGTTATTAATTATTTTTTATATGAATACCTAATTCTTTTCGCTTATAATAATTTTCAGCTTGATTTTGATGTTTTTCATGCGCAACTAAAATCGAAGTATTTTTTAATTATAATAACCAATAAATACAATACCTTAAGTTAAGATACATAATTAAATTTTGTTCGTTGAGATACATAATTTTGATTCAATCTATAGTTGACATAACTGATTGATATTAGAAAATTTTATAGGACACAAAGTTGCGATTTAATTACAATTCATTACAATTTAAATTCGTAAATTCAAATCTTGATTATATCTGCTTCACAACTAGCTTCGGAATCAATAGCGATCTTTTAAAATGTAGATTTCTGCTACAATATTTTAATCCAATATTTTTATTTGCAGAATACTCCTTTAATTCATTGATCAAAGTTATAGATAACCTACACTAAAGATTTTCTTCTTGTATGTGATGAAGATCTTCTCATCAATGACATTAAATATGCATCTTTTTGTTCTTTCAGTTAATTTTAGTTTTCTGTTTTGTGTTTACTATTTTGAGATTTGATTCTTTTTCTTCAGTTTGTAAGATATATCAATTGAAATAGCAACAGAACACAGTCATTCTAGCATGTATTTTGAAAATCATGATTCCAAAAGAAAATACCCAGGCTACGCATCACTTTCATTTAACTATTTTAATATTCCATGCCAGCAATACAATCCAGCAAAAGAAATAGTTATTAATAAAAAGACAACGTAATCAAAATGGAAATTTACCGACTCAAAATCAAGTAAGTAAAGTAAGTATAAATTAAACAGAAAAGCATAAATTAGAGTAAGCACAATAGAGTAATATTATAGATTAAGTATTAAGTACGGGGCTGGAAACGATTTGATTAAATAAATAAATAAATGTCCAGTTGTAACTACCCTCGAATTTCAAAAACAGTCTCCGCAGGAAGCCAGAACGATGCCCATAAATCTGTCTGTCTTAACTTTGACAGTACTTTAGTACCATGCTTCTCATATTTGGTTCCCGAATACGAGTGGTATTGTTTTTATTACCGACCTCCAATTTTTTATTTTGCAGAGCGTGTGTTTTTATAATAAGCTGCTATTTTTTCCCCCTGTTTCGAATACGTGCAACGTTTAGCTGTTTCATTTAACTTCTGCAACTTGTGCTGTAAAAAATGTTACTATGCATACTGTGTGTTTTAATTAATTTCAAATGCTAAAATTTTTGGAGAAATGGTTAATATTGAATCCTAATGTAATGTCTTCAGTGATGAACACGGAAAATACATAGGTAAAGCTTTCGTGACTAAGCTAAGCTTATTATGATCTTCTTCGTAGTTATCTTTAGAATATGGTTATTGTGATCTTGCAACAATAAAGCAGTTTTTCGTAAATAAGATCTCTCTTATAAGTGAAATGAAGCAATTATGTATAATATATTTACTTGAGTATGTACCTAAGTATCAACACTTATCTAGATTTATGTGGTAATTGTTTTAAGTGTTGTATTTTGCAAGCACATTTTAAGTTTACAGTATTAACAACTAATAAATGTACCCAGAAAGAAAGTATATGTAAGGGAACGTGGTTTAAAAAACTGTGCAAGTTATTTCCCATTACCAATTTATTAATAGATCGTTAATATATTACAAATTTATGCTAAGCTGTTCAAAATTTCAGACATGCCTAATAATGTTTGAAAAATGTTATGTATATATATTACTTATTGTGTTTTATGCACTTTTCAATTTTGTATACACGATTAGTTACATTAAGCAATTCTGAACTTGCGTTTCCTTCCAAATGCTCAGTTTTAATTCATTCTCATATTATTGTGCTCAGATTTAATTCAAAACTCAGTTTTAATTTGTGTTTCTATTTTTGTAATATAAGAAATATTTCGAATAAATTGCGGAAGGCTTTTTTGATTGCTTCATAACATTTGAATTATTTCATAGCTATAAGCGAAAAATGATTTGAAATTTTTTTCATTAAAAAAATGTTCTATTTGTAAATTAGATATGAATTAATTTCTGCATAACATGACCTTCAGTATATGTTATTTAGCCAATGCATTTTATACTTTATTTATAGGTCATTCATTCCTTACCTCTAATTAAACGCAAAACGTTTAGCTTTGGAATCTTGGATTTTAACAGACGTTAATTAATTTAAATGCAGTTATTATTTATTCGAGCAATCTTATATAACACTGCATAGAATTGTCTTGGGTTTGTAATTAAATTGTAATCTATTACTAATCCAGTTAAAAACTACAGACTTGCATTTTATTGAAAAATCTCTTAAAACATTTATTTTTAATAATGTTTAGCAATTTGCACGGGCATAAATTCCTCGTCTGCGTTAAAATATAAATATTCACTGGTTCTGGGAAAGGTGTCTGTTAAAATATCGTTTAAAAACCGTATTTTCTCAAGGCTTGTTTTGATTCTTCGCTTTCGCTGAAGTATTTATCTTTCATCTGTCAGCATGTGCGCAGTTGGAAATCAAGCGTTGTTGAAACGGGAAAAAGAAGTTTATTTTAATTGTAACTGAATCTGTAATAGTTCATAAATCTGGTATTGTTGTTCAACAACCTTTCGAAATCACATTCTTAAGTCTCATTTCTTTAAAAGTATATTTTTTATCGAGAGGAAGGGGAGAGAAAAAACATTCCGCTCTTAGAATTTCTTTTTTTTTTTTTTTTTTTTTTTCTTCTCTTTTCTGAACGAAGAAATTTCTGTTTCAATCTTTGAGTGCAATACATTTCATGTACTGTGTCTTTATATTTTTTTTTAATGTATGCAGCTGGGTGTATAAGAAGCCTATCAACAGCTACCTGTAAAACCTCTGAATTCTCGATGTAGCTCGATTCGAGTTCAAATCCTTGCGAGCGGGCTGGCTGCATAGAAGTTTTCCAGTTTCCCTTAAAAAGTCCTCTACAAAGACATCCGTTCCTTTAGGCAGGTAGCCATCGTGTGCTTTGTCATAATTTAAATAATCCAGTCCAGTTCTTTACATATATCATTTTTGCATTTCTCTAGGGAAGAAGGAAGAGAATGGGGTTATTACATTATAGATGAGAAGCTCTGTACTGCGCGACTGCTAGTTAGCTGTGTCTGCTGGTGGGTAAAGACACATGCATGAAAATTTTTTTACTAAAGTTTAGAGGTTTTTTTCATATGTTTTGTCATACTGTCATATTTTTTAATAGACTATTATGATAATTCAGATAAAAGGCGAGAAAAAAAAGTTTTCAAATATTTTACTTATTAATCGACAATTAATAAAATAAGCAAGGAAAATTATAGTACAACCAAAAATTCTTTTTGAATAGTAGTTGAATATTGCTGACTAACATCTTTGGGTTTCGTGCGTACTTCACGTACTTCAGCTCCTTTGTTTTAGTTAAAATCGTCCTTGTTATTAAAAGTCATGTTGCTCTTTAGAATAGCTAACTCCGCCAATATGGAAGCCTACTACAAAGAGAACACCCCCTGTCCACCTTGCTCCTGGTTGCGGTTGTACATCTTCCAAGAAACCGGTCACGGAGCTTTAATTACATTTGCCCATCTAATGGCGTCTTTTACCTTCTTTCTCCAACCAGACTGCCTATTGAGATGCGCTCCCACGATCTCCCTGCATTCAGTCGCAATTAATTTTCAATGCACCTGTTCTCGCTACTGTACCTTCGTCTCTAGTCGGGGGTCTCTATTCCAGTAGTTAAGGAATGCTTGTTTCTATTCAAGAGGAATTGGTGTTTTACTTCCGTTAAACCGGGAACTCGCTCATAAAACAGATGTACTAGATTCTGACCTCTCACGCCTACATCCCTATGAATTTATACAGATTTCTTTATTCACAATGCAGAAATGAAGGTACTTCAGATGGGGGGTTATGTAACTCAGATTTCCTCAATATATCTGTCTTTGACTACTTACTTGCTGAAACTGCATTCAAAGCATATCTGACTATAAACTTTGAACGTCAGAAGAAAATACATAGTTTAATTCTTTTCATAGCTGAAATTATTTAATGTTTTCTGGTCTACCAGTGGTCTCTCAGTGGCTAAAAGAAATGCAGTTCTCGTAATTAATTTTTGTTCCAATTATCGGACGCCAAAATAAAGGGTACCTATCATAAAAATGCAATGAGGATAACAAGAATTCGGGGGGGGGGAGCCATAAACCTTCATAAAGGTGCCCCACCATATAGGTGCCCATTCCTTTGTCAAGATATTAGCTTCTAACTTGAAAAGATTAACTTCATAAGGGAGCGGACACCTTTATGCGGGGACACCACTGTGTAAATACGATTTTCGTTTGCATGACTGACTAATTAAGTAGGGAATGAACTGATTAATTAAGTAGGGAATGAAATAAATCCACGGCAGCTTTATGCTAAATCACTTCACCTGTGCACAGGTGCGGACACTTTTTTGAACAACAGTGGATTAGCATAAAGTTGCTCACGACTTTTACAAAGCTCCGATTATGAAACTTTTCACTTTTGAATATTTTGTAAATGGTACCACGTTTAGTAATCCATGGTAGGCAGTCTTGTTTTGTGGATAACACAGATTATTAATATTTCATAAGAAATTGTATTGTCTTTGAATTCAATTTATAAATTAATATTATGCAAATATAATTCATAATCTATTACATATATTTTGATTTGCGATACTTTCTTTTGTTGAAAAAACAATGCAGTATTATAATATTTTATCTATTAGAATTGTGATATTTTGAAACAGTCATCAAAATTTACATTTGTTCTTTTTAGTGCTAAACAAGTACGCTTAAACTTGCCTGAACTGAGAACCCTACAAATTTATGGAAAACTGAATATTTCTATGAGTATATTAATTGCAGTTTCTTAATTTTATATAATCATTGTTATTTAATTATTATTGTACTAAATGAAGTTACGTTTGATATGAAAAACATTAGGTTAATAAATAATATAGCCTATTATGAATAGACTTATTATAACATCTTTTCTCGTCAGAGAAACATCTTATAACATCTTTTCTTGACAAAACTCTCCCATAGACCACTCTAAAAGTTACCAGTATTTTTCTAAGAACATTGGAAAAAAAAAAAAAAAAGGTCGGTACTGAGCTTTAATTGTTTAAGACAACCGCACCTACAGAAAACTAAAATCCTCTAGAAATAGGAGTAGTCTTCTTAGACAAATTTTACTGTATTAATTTTAACACGAATGGAGCCATGAACGTATGTAACCATGAACGTCTACAAATTCGTCTAAAAATGATTTAAACTCATAGGTTTAAAATGCGTATAGTAAATAATACAATTCATTAGAATTACTGTGTATTTCTTCAATGCTTGATCCAAATTAAAGGCTGAATTTTTTATCAGTAATACTATTTGAGACAGAGACGCTTCATTCAATCATCCTACGATATTTTTAGGAATGTTTACATTTATTCTGTTTTATAGGTAACATGTACTCCAAGATACCATCTAAACTATAAGGTAGCTAAGCAGCCACAAAAGCAATCTTTAGAAATCATAGCTGGTAAAATACTTGAAAAGGCAAACCATTAAACGAAATTAAAATGGATCATAAAAACAATTGAAAATGCTGAGTCGCCTAGCATTATCATGAAGGTGGAAAAAAAGTAATTTGATGTGGACATCACACGACTTCCTTGTACTGCCTAATTATAGACATTTTTTGCTGCACTTTATTTAAAGTTATTTATTCGAACTATTCTAACTTAACCGATCCCTGAAGGCAAGTTGAAAATGACGTCAAACATTGTCAACATTAAATATCCCGGTGAGTTTTTGTCGTACGAGAGTTAAACGTCTTCTAATTTTTTTTTAAGTCATAACGAGTATAAAACTTTCCAAAGTATAGGTATAGGAACCAGAAAATCGCACTAAAAGTTAGATTTCGTTATTTTTCGAAAACTAATGTTTTTTTTTTTTTTTTTTTTTTTTTTTTTTTT
>KK120135.1:138934-164878 GCA_000611955.2 Stegodyphus mimosarum
AAACACATTTTTTTTTTTTTTTTTTTTTTTTTTTTTAATTTGACATAGTCAAAATAGGAACATTTTCGTCAATTAAAACACTTCTGTAAGCGGAAGTATATAACTACGACCAATGATTGCGAAAATAAAGGCCGAGTAAGGACTTTTAAGTGGGTTAAAGGGATGGGCCTATATATACGTTTGGTTCTGCCGATTGCAGTAAAAAAGAAGGAGCCGCAGAATTAGATGTTATAGCCAATGTAAATGACAAGGCGAGAGTTATTAAGAAAGGTGAAGTGATTGCAGAATGTGCTCCAGTAAGGATTTCAGCGTTCTATGATTAATCGTTTTTGAGTTATACAAGATACATACGTACACAATCCGTTTTCCAAAAAAGTCCTTTATTCAGCCCGTACGTACAACACTTCCGGTGGGGTGACTTCCGACCTAAGGAACATTGCCAAACGGAATAACCCGTCCGTATAGACATCACTCAAAAGTATCATCCAAATGGATTCCGGGACGGTTAAAATGGATATTCCCGTTGAAATATGATACTCGAAATTTTTCGCAATTGCAATACTTCCTTTATTTCGTACATGGAAGTAAAAATTGTTCAACAAAGTTGTCTCCTATGTAAAGACATTCTACACTGGTGTCCAAAAGTTAAGCATAACTGATAATTATGTGAATAAAGAAGGAACTGTAAATCAGAATGGCGAGAAATGTGATATGCGAGTGTAAAATGGTTATAAAATAAGGAAGCAAATCAAAAGTACGATAATAATTAATTTTATTATCCAAAGTAGCAGTTTGAAAGAAAACTGAGAATAGCAAGGGTTCACACTTTAAAGAAAAAATGAAAGAAAACATTAAATAAATTACTGATGCTGCACTTTAATAAGGTGTGTGGTTACTTCTGACAGCCAGGCACGCTGCACAGCGATTTACCGTATATGCTATGAGATGATGAATGAGTTATGGGCTTAAACGGTTCCAAGCTTCTTGAAGAGTTCTCTTCAGTTCTGTAACGGAGCTTAATGGGTGCGAAAGGGCTGCAATTTGTCTCCCGAGCATATCCCATACATGCTTGATAGGATTAAATCAGGGGAGTTCGCAGGCCACGACATGCGCTGGATGTTTTCCGTTTCAAGGAAGTCATCAACCAACACCACTCGGTGACATGGCGCATTATCATCCATGGATATGAAGTCAGGACCGACAGCACCTCGAAACAAGCGAAAATAAGGCTCAAGAACTTCGTCTCTGTATCTTTGACCACTCACAGACCCCGTGTCAAAGAAATGGAGGTCTGTGCGGCCGTCCATCATGATGCCTGCCCATACCATTACTCCCCTTGATGGAAAATGATGTCTTTCCGATATGTTTCGTGGTTCAAAACGTGTTCCACGTTCTCTCCATATCGTTACCCTACGAGAATCAGTACTCAGACTAAACCGGGACTCTTCACTGAACATCACATGGGCCCACTCCCCCACACTTCAATGTTGATGTTTCAAACTCCAGTTCAAACGAGCGCGTTTCTGCGCAGACGTGAGGGGAATGCAAACTGCTGGTCTTCTGGCATACAGGCCAGCATGATTGAGTCTCCTGTAAACAGTTTGTCTCGAAATTCGTATTCCTGTGGCGACTGTGAGCGCCGAACCCAGTGCTCTGGCAGTAGTGCCCCTCTGACATCGCGCACTTATTACCAGATATCGGTCTTGGCGAGGGGCTGTGACAACATCTTCCGTTCTTTGAAACCTCTGCCACAGTCTTGAGATCACAGACTGGTTCACATTCAGAATTTGAGACACTTCGGTTTGTGATAGTCCGGATTCCAGCATTCCAACGATTCTTCCTTTCGCAAACATCTCCATTTGGCGTCTTTGTGCCATCATTCACCTTGTTTGAAGGTTAACAACGTTCTTTCGCACAGCAGTTGCCCGAAACTTGTCTGAACTGCCTATGCTGCGTGAATCGGTTTCTCTGCGTTCCGACATGCGCAGGTGTTTCGCGCAGGAAGGTCGACTGAAAGGTTTTGCATAAACCCAATATTTCTCCTTCACCTAAATAATATCCGCAAGAAATTTGGAAAAATTTTACGAATATTCACTCCTTGTTTTTCGCAGTTTACAAATTATGCTTAACTTTTGGACACCAGTGTATATTCCGACAAATCAATGTGGCTCAAAATAAAGGAGCCAGCACCATTTTAAAAGAGTAAACTATTGGAATAACGTCTTTGCAATACTTGAATCCTCTTCCATGAAGCACAACATTTAATACTGATGCTCAAATTAAGAGATTTTTCACATTTTCCCATTTATCTCCGATGAATAGATTTTAATGAAATTTGGTCCGGATATAGTTTGATATAATGCTGAAAAATATACCATACAACAGTCAAGGTACACGCTGATGATTATGCGTAAGTCTCATTCGCGCAAGAAAGTCTAGAAATTGCAAGATCGAAGAGGAAAAAAAAACAAAACCAGGCTATAGGTTCCCTTCTGACAGTCGTGCAACTCTCGTAACGTGACTTCATACTGAGAATGAGGCGAGCGAAGGGATTTTTGCTTTAGTGCAGTGGATTTATTTCGTACTGTGTTTAATTAATCCGTATAGCAAACGCAAATCGGACTTGCATAGCGAAGCGCCGGCATAAAGATGTCCGCATTCCTATAAAAGGCGTCTTTTTTAAGATACCGTGTGCTCTTCATAAGGGTAACTCCATTATCCGGCGACATCCATATGAAGAAGTCTCTGATTATCCGATGGCTGAACTACAGTTGTGCGAGGTAATATTGTGCTCCATAGGTAACATGGAAATTTTTTTTAGAAAATATTCCACAAAAGTAATCCTGTTAAAAATGCCCCGAACATATCAATAAAACTTTTTTCGAGAATTCGGCCTACTGGTACCTGTAGTAAAAAAAAAAAAAAAAAAAAAATAAAAAAAAAAAAAAAAAAAAAAAAAAAGGAAGGCCAAATATCCATAAAAATCCTCAGATCAAAACCAGTAGAAAATACTGAAAATTAATTATACGAGTATCCATAAGTTACATCCCTGTAAAAATCTACAGACCCAAGACCTGTATAACTGTACCGAAACCCGCAAGTCAAATCACTGTAAAAACCAGAGCTGTATGGTTAACTGTATTCCAGATTCTCATAAAAACCAGTAGGCAAAATCAGTAGAATCGTGTATGTACCAAAAAGTCACATCCCTGTAAAAGCCAGTATACAAAACCAATAGAACTTTATGTGCACCAATAACAGCCAAATTTCCAGAAAAAACATCTATGCAAATATCTGTAAGGCACAATGAATAATTCCAAGTAAAAGACAGTACAAATAAATGTAATTTGGAGTATTTAAATAATGCAAAATAGAAATACATAGAATCAAATTTCCAGTTAAAAAAAGTTCACATAAAAAAAGATAAAGTATTTATTAGACTTACTGGCATCACACCATTATCCTCGGGAAAAAAAATAGCCAATATGAACTAAATGATTATTCATATAAATATAGACACGCACTATAAATCCTCCTCTCTTAGACTATCTCGTAAATGAAATTTGCAAAATTAGGAAGCTAGTAATCCTGAAGTTGAATGCAGTGTAAACTAATATTTTTGTCATTAAGTAAGGCTTATTTTATGTCACTGTATAAATAAATTTTCGATATAATCCGATCTACATAAAACCCATAATATACCAAGGTATACGTATATATACACCGCTGGCCACCGTAAATAGAACACCCTGAAGGAAGCATGCAAAGAGCATGACAGTTACAACATGCATTAGTGGAGGTGAGATATGCAAATGATTAGAATTTCAGGGCAGACGCACATCAGGCGCGCCTGTGGCGCCACTTCAAAGCGCTATTCAAGGCTTGGAGTTTTCGACGATTTAAAGTTCGGCATTGTGTTTTTCTTGGGGTTTTTTTCAAAAAAAAAAACGATCAATTATGCCTCGTAGTAAACAGTGATCATCGTTTGATCAAGTATCCGAGTTCGACAAAGGAAGGATAGTGGCCTACCGAGAGTGTGGATTGTCTTTCAGGGAAATCGGTAGTCGTGTTGGACGAAACCAAACAACTGTAATGCGGATATGTGACCGTTGGATGCGGGAGGCCACGATGGACCGACGTGTTCGATGCACCACTTACATGATGACAGGAACATTGTGTGCATGGCAGTGACGGATCGCTCAGTCACATCAGGAAGCATAGCACAGCACATTCAGTCTGTAATGCATCATCCAGTGTCTGTGCGTACCATTCGACGTCATTTACAGCAGAGTGGTCTGTCTGCAAGACGTCCATTGCTTCGTCTACCCTTGACGCAGAACCACGCCGCCAATGGTGTGATGAAAGAAGAATGTGGAAGGCAGAACGGAATGAAATTGTCTTTACTGACGAGTCACGCTTCTGTCTGCAACACCACGATGGTCGGATTCGAGTCTGGAGACACCGTGGAGAGAGGATGCTGAACAGCTGCCCTATGCACTGCCACACTGGTCCTGCACCAGGTATGGGACGGTATTCGATATCACTCTCGCACTCCTCTAGTATGCATTGCCGGTACTTTAAACAGCCAGCGCTACAACTCCGAGGTGTTGGAGCAGTTGTCCTTCCTTACCTTCAGGGCTTGCCCACAGCCATATTTCAACAGGATAATGCGCGACCACACGTGGCACGCATTGTCCAAAGGTTCTTCGTCAATCGCCAGATTGAATTGCTTCCTTGGCCGGCTCGCTCTCCGGATCTTTTGTAAATAGAAAACATGTGGTCCATGGTTGCTGAACGATTGACCCAGATTACATCCCAAGCTGCCACACCAGATCAATTCTGGCAACATGTGAAAGCTGCTTGGTCTGCTGTACCCCAAGAACACATCCAAAGTCTCTTTGAATCAATGCCGAGGCATGTGTCAGCGGTGATCTCCAACGATGGTGGCTACTCTGGCTACTGTTTCTAGAAGGAACCACACTTCACAGAAGTCTATAAATTTAATCATTTGATACTTGGTCAACATGTTATCTACTAAATAAATTTTGTTGTGATATCTCTAGTCTTTCTTGGTGTTGCAATTTGGGTGGCCAGCAGTGTATATGTATATATCAATTTCTGAACAGAAGAAAGATTAATTTGTTCTTGTAACTTTGTGCTGTATAAAATTTCATCTCGGTGAATAAATGCTGATGCAATCGTGCATATATAAAGTAATAATAAATAAGCATCATACCTCCATAAAACAGATTGCTTTCATATGAAAAATGCAGCTACTTGTCTTACATTATACATACAGTCAAATTAGAGTTATAGCTGATAAAACAGAAGAATAGTTAGTAATTTATATCACAGCACATAAAAGAGCGGGGAAAATATATGAGTTATTACGGTAGTTTAAAAGCCCAATTATGTAAAGAGATGAAATGTTTTTCAGCGTTTAATCAGAAAACCAATTAGAATTCCAAATTCTGCTTCAAAATGGGAAAGCAGACACTTAGAGAGAAAAGTAACTATTATAACTAATGTAAAGAACAAAAATAAATATTTCTATACATGCATCTTACTTAACAAAGTACTTGCACATGTAATTAACATTGTTAAAAATATATAAAGTCTACTATAACATTAAATAAAATCTGTACATTAGTTTGAAAATTTTTATAAAAAATTATAACAATAGATTTATTGAAAATTATTTTAATATTGAAATATTGGGATTAATTTTTGTTATTGCTTATATGTTTAATATAAATTTGCTGTTTGGACCAATTTCCGACAATTCGCTGACGTTCATTCTTTGTACTTTTATTACATTTTGTTTGTCATATGAACTGACTGAAATTAAGGAGCAGTGAATTGCATTTTAAAGACCAGTCACATAAAAAAGAAAGATTTTCGCCACCATTTATCAGATTTGTTACACTTTATTTTAATATGAGGCTAGCGCATATTTGGGAGAGGTAAATAAATAAATAAATAAATAAATATACAACTGCTTTTAAAGACCTTGTATTCATTGCTATGATTATGTTGTTGCTTTCTCTAGAGTACAGCTTTGTATCCTGTACATCCTTTAAATATTTTTAAAAATTTTCTGTTGTACACAAATGCATTTATCCGTCATGCGTATAAATGTTAAACTTGCAAATAAAGTATATAATGCAAATTGTACTGAAAAAAAGGCGTTACATTTTATCGTTCCGATGTACCTCATTTATTAGTTTTTTAAATCGAAACTGCTGCTTTCTTCATGCATCATCGTATTATGTTTTTGCCCCTTTGAGATATATCAATTCTTTCATTAAAACTTGATAGAATTTGCTGAACATTTTGATGATTATCAGATCAAAAAAATTCATCTCCTTTGAAATGCACTGCGCGCAGTGCCAAAATTTCGGGGTAGCATATGAACTTTTTCCAGGCAATAATATTTGTAAATCACGATTTACAATCTTTTTCTATTAACCTAACTTGGATATCATTGGAATAACTAGCATCTTACCCGAGGAAAGTCTTTTTATCGTACTGTTGCTCCGTTATTTCTTAAGGTAAAAGATTTCTTATACAAGTTCATATTTACCTAAGCAGTGAAAGATGATTCATATTAATTTAGTTATGTATATAAATTTAAGAAATGAAAAAGGAAATTCAAGGTAAAAGCATTTATTTTCTCAACTTCGTTTAGGACCTGAAATAGTTTGCTTGAAAGACAAAAAGCAAGTTATTGCATCGTTGATGACTAACTCATAGCTATAAAAATTATGATTCACATTTGTTAAAACACTGTTAAGGAAATGCATATTGATTTTTTTTTTTTTAATTTTTGTTATATATAACTGTTGCATTGAAACTTGTCTACGTTGTTTCAGATCTCTTCCCGATATTAGGATGCCCGCTTCCAAAGACTGAAAGTGGTATCTATCATCTGTACATAACGGTGAACGAGCTCTTTTTGAAACTCAATAGAGTTGTTAAATCCCCTAAGGTTTTACAACTCTGTTACGTTCACAGAACGATTTGATTCGCGGCGGAAACAGGGGGGGGGAAGCGTTGTTGCTTTTTTATCCAAAATTCTGATTTTGGTTGACAAATGGGACCGCTACTGCAGTATCATTGATCAACCTCAAAAAAGTGGTTTATTATAAAGGGGAAGGGGAAATGTAGCCCTCAGGTTGTTGAGGTTCATTTGATTAATGATACTCTTGGTCCCACTCGAGGGATTTACCTCCTGGACCACATACCACATTCTGCGGTCTGCTAGAGAAAATGATGCAAACGTTGATTTAGTCCGAGAATATGAAAATAGTTTCTTTGACTTACCTTCAAAAAGCTTAAGTTCATTGTACTTTTTCTTGTCAACATTAGCAACTCGAGATGACCGCATTTCGTTGGGAATTTTGTGAATTCTCGTATGAAGGGAAAGCAACGCAAATGTTTTAATCGTGATATTAATACACATGAATGTACATGTGCAACAAGAGGACGGAATAGCCGATCCTTTCCTGCGAAGAGAGACATTAGAGGACTGAATTTACACATACATGAACCAAAAAGAAATTTGAATATGCTTTTGTTTTTATTCAGATTTGTTAAAGATATTCAGAGCTATGTAGTAAAAGTTCAGTGTTTTGTACGTATTTAAAGTTCAAAGTTTTAATATTATTAAAACTGAAAGACAGTATTTCAAACGAAGAATAAAACCTTATTCGGTGGTATGTGATAAAAACATCCTTTTCCTCATTTAGGAGAATCATGTTATTCCCGTTTCACCTGGTACAATATTTTGTCCAAAGCAATACGTTTGTGAATGCTTGCCAAGCAGAAATTTTCTCTCACTATTACAAAAACTTCTTTAATACCCTGCTAATAAATAAAATTTTATGAACAGGAAAATATAATTCAATCAATATTTCAAACAGTTGTAGAGACATTAGGTTTTTTTGGAAGCAGGAGCGATGAAAAATATGCCCTACCTTCGCCGGGGATCAAACCGCGGACCTCTGAAATACCGGCTCAGTGTGCTCACCATTACACCACGAAGGCATGCTAAGAATGTGGGAGATATACCTTATACAGTTATTACTAAAATGGCACATTTTCGCTATTACCAGCTTTTCAAAAAATAATTTTTGTACTCTTATTCAAATTAATCATTATCATTAATTTGTTTCATAAAAAATTATTAACAATTTCGCATATATTTACGATGTTTGTTATTTTAGGCACTGGTTTAAAGTCCGGCGGACAGGCTGGGATGCATGGGAGTTTTCGTGGTTTTCCTCACGTATAAACGTGAATAGGACTGAGTTTACCTGAAAAATTCGCCCATCAGCTGACAAGCGGTAAAATCTATGGACACTAATAGTTCGACTAGGATTCAATTCCAGGCGAACGGGTTAGCTGTATGGACATTTTCATGGTTTTCCTCATGCGTAATATGGATACAAGCCAGTTTTTGTTAGAAAGTCTTCCACGAAGGAAGCCGTCCCCTTAGGTAGATACCCTAAGGGATAACCCTAGTAACCCTAGCTTACTTTGGTGTAGTCAAATAAACCGAAACAAACCTTAAATTTTCTGCGCGAAGGCATTCTTTCTAGAGCTCTTAGGCAGATATTCTTCGAGTACTTTGCCATAATACAATGGGTTAGGGTAAGTTATTCGAAATGGCAAATCATAAGATGGCTATCTGCCTAAGGGAACGGGTGCCTTTTAAGTATTTGCTGAGGGAAACTGACTAGTACTCAGACTACACTTGAGAAAACTACGAAAACCAACCATCCGGCAGGACAGTTTACCTAAATTCGAACCCAGGTCAGACTCCCAGTATTCAGCGGTTTTAACCACTCGAATTATTGGATTATGCTCTGATCGCTATAATCTAATAATTCATCTACTCTAAGGAATAAACTGTCTTAGATAAAAGTTTAATATTTCCCTGCCCTCTAATGACGCAGAGCTTTACTGATGGTTTAGTGTTCAAAACAATTCCTGTCATCTTAAATTTTGTGGCTTACACAGTTCACATTATTTGACATAATTTTTAATGTTCCGCTGAAAAGATGCTTTTAATATCTGGCATTTAAATCGTATTTTGAGTTTGTTCTTTGAAACTGAAAATAATCTGGATTTTTATGAATTTCAAAGCCCATTTGAAGTTAAATATTATACAAAGCGTTAAGGGATTGTCTCAGTCTATGTACCTTGTAAAGTGTTTTAGCAATATCATATTATATATTATATCAGATTAGATTACTTTTTGCGAAGCGGCGAATTTTGACGGATGAGATCCAAACTGTACACAACTCAAAAAAGTATGATTAATTAGCTTGCTTAGGCAAAATAAAATAGCTGCTACTTGCGGTCTGAGGAATATTTGCAGTTTAAAGATAATTATTTAAAATGCAATCTCATTTTGTGAATCTTTTTAAAGATTTATGGGAACTCTCTGTCATAACAATTTAGTTTTAGATCCTAAATAAGCAATGAGGTTTAACATCTTAATAGCAAAGACAACTGTTTAAACTGGGGCCCAAAACTTGTTCGCGCGCTCATATCCTATCATAATCTTCATTGATGAAGAGAGGACTGTTAACTTCATTTTTACTTCCTTGTACGAAGTAAAGAAATTATTACAATACTTCCTTTACGAAAAATTTCGGGTATCGCATTTCAGGGGAAATATCAATTTTGACTGTTCCCGAATCCATTTGAATGATTTTTTTGTGTGACTTCTGTACAAACGGACATGGTAAAGGACTTTTATTTCGAAAACGGATTGTAAAATAGATTTAAAATGGATTCAGAAGAGATTTTTTTTTTCGTGACTTCTCTATACATAGCTATGTGTGTATTTTGCGGTATCTCGCATAAATCGAAAACGAATAATCTTAGATCGTTAAAATTTTGTATTTGGGACTGCTATAACATAAGTTGTGAAATCCCTTTTTTCACTACAAACGGCGATGCTAAAGATGTATATATATTACAGAAGATATTGGCATTTAAATATTCGGACGCTTTCAGCGCCATCTATTGCTAAGAGGTTTAACTATTTATTTTTCTTTTGCCATACGTTTTCCCACTTCTTCGATAATATTCCGTTGAAATTTGACGTTATTCTGATCAGTGGTTCTTTTTTTTTTACAGCGTTTAGAAACTTTAATTATAATCACCCTGTATATAGTACATAAGTATTTTAAATGACGAAAATATTCATGTTTTGGCGATTTCACTTTTTTTTTTTTAAATTTTCTACAAGGGGCAAAATGCAACTTTTAATGCGTCTCCCTTTCCTATACTTAATTTAGGAAAGTTTTATGCTCGTTTTTTAAAAATAAAATTATAAGAAGTACTCCCGTTCGAAAAAAAAAAATGACTGGGATATTGAATTTCAAAATTTTTAATGTCATTTTCAACTTGCCCTGAGGGATCAGTTAATTAAGTTAGAATAATTCGAGGAAATAAGTTTAAATGAAGTGCAGCAAAAAATGTCTAGAATTTAAAAAGCGTAGAAGGAATTCCAGTGGCGTCCACAGCAGATTTTTTCATGTATGTAGGTATTCAAAAAATATTGGGAGACAACTTTCAGACAGTTATTTAAAAATAAATCTTTCGTGAATTACATTTTTTATGAATCTAAAATTATGTTTGGACTGAACAAAACACGCAAAGCTTAAAAATAAATGCAGTTATTTGTTAAAAATAATTACAAAACATTGCACGTCTTATATTCAAAGACAAGACGAACACGTTACACATGGGGAAAACCACGAGGACCGACTCGTTCGGCATCGCCAGGGTTCGGGCCTGGATCGAGCTACCAGTGTTCAGCGACTTTACCGCTCGGCCGCTGGTGGTCCTAATTATTAATCTGATATTTAATCATTTTGCATATTAAAAGCTGTTTATTGAATCTCATAGATTTTTTAACGGAAATAGTTTTTTTTTAACCTATTTCCAATTGTTCAGTTGGGCTAGTTTAAATAAAATTTGTCACCATGTTTGCGGAGTTTCCCCTTCAATTATTTAAGCGTCGCAGTATCAGCAACGAGCTTTTAAAATAATTCGAACAAAGAGCCATTCAAAATCAAGTTTAATATTTTGAAACATTATATGTCAGACGTCTTCCAAGTCTGAGAATGAAAAAAAGTCCTTAAAAAAGTGCTTAAATGAATGAAGTTGTATGGCAAAAAAAGAATCGGGAAAGATAGCTGTGGGGAAAGAAAGGTGCGTAGAGAGGCAGTGACGGGAGGGGGGGGGATAGAGATAGTTACTCGAGCTGGACGAAAAATGAGATCAAAGATGGAATCATGCTGGGTTACTTTAACTTGAAGTGGCAAGCGATTGTCTGAAATTGTAGCCAAATAGCCTTGGCGATATTTTCCCTTTCCTATTTAACAGCGAAATTTTAAAGCATTGAAAAGCAATTCATTTAGACTGTTTGCTGTTGTACGTAATTAATACCATGCCACTTTAAAACACTGCTAATAATAATCAGTGTGTAAATCTACGTAGAAATGAGGAATAAAAAACGAAATAATTTTTAAAAAAAATTAAGAAGCTGTTTTTATTTTTAAAATGTAAAAGTCTCTTTGCTAAATAACTAAGTTTTATTTTAAAATTTTCCTTATTCGGCGAAAACCTTTGATATAGAAGAATCACATGTGAATGCATTTTTACCTATAATTTTAATTAAACGTAATTTTACATCCATTTCTGAACAATGTTATAAAACAAACAGTGTTGTGAATATGAGCCATTTTCCATAAAAGGGCCTGCATTAAGACATCCATTTCCTTAGGAAGCTAACTCTCACGTGATTTGCCAGAATTGATTGAAAAAGCAAACAGACAATATTTATAGGGATAATCAATGTAGAAGAATTTTAAGATTAAACCTTAGTGCTATTTTGAAGTAGACAAAAATTAAAAATAAATGCACGTAAAAAAATTACGAGCTTCGAAAATGTTATAAATTTTACAATTTACTAACAAAACAGTTTAATCAATCTAATTCAAACAGAAGAGGGACGTACTAGAAATTGAAAGAAAAATCTACGCCGCTCTAAAGTTGCCTAATTTTATGTTTGGTTTGGTTTATTTGATTACGGAATGACTATTTGCCTTAGGGGAGGACTTTCTAACGGAAATACTAGTGCAGACAGCCTATTTATCTGGAATCGAAGTAAGATCGAAGTACCAGCGTTCAGGAACTTTATCTTCAGGCCTAAATTTATAATTAAATAATTAATTAATCTACCTAACTGCGATTTTGAAATTTTTCGAATAAAAACCGAGGTGTATGTTTTTCGAATAAAACTTGGATTTTTTTTTGGGGGGGGTGAGGCTAGGAATTTGTGCTAAATCAAATATGGCGAAGAAATCATAGATATTTTCTTGAAATTAGGGTGCTACATGAAATTTGTTTAGAAATGAAAAACTCAATATGTTTAGGTTTTATCAGTTGTTCTACTGAAACATGGGAAGGGTTGAACGTAGAATAAATGAAAACAGGATATAAAATGGATACACACTTTACACATGGATATAAAATAAGTATTCGTCGCAGCATATTTTCCGTCGTTGCATGTTACCAATACACGGTTTTTTTTTTTTTTCTGTTTTGAAAGAGATAGCCATGAAAATTCTAAGTAGTTATATTATTTTAATAATTCTAATGAATAAAATTTGCGGTTTCTTTTCAAGGTGTTTCGTGGCATCTTTCTTTAAATTGAAGAGCATTTTTCTTTTAAGCAATATGTAACATTGCTTGTGACGGAAAGTAAATAAGGTAACTTTCGTAAAATTTAGTAAGTGTTATTTTTTAAATAATATCATTATAATTCTCCTTTAAAGGTTGCTACACAGCGTGTAGCAAAAGCTAACGTTTTTTTACTTGTGTTAGGGATCTTCAATCTCTGTATCGTATAAAAATAGTATGAAATTGCCGGTTCACGAGCAGGAGGCCCAAGAACCCGCAGACAGTGTGCAGTGCCGTATGCAGTCAGCTAACTGATAAGGGGGAAGTGAAAGACAGAGACTTGACGTCATAATTTCATACGAGATAACCTTTTACTTATTTTTCGGCGTAAGTTTCTATAATTAACTTTAACACAATTTTAGGACTTTTAAGCCTTTATATTTTCCTTTGTATTTTTTATACATATGTAACCTTACAATTTCCGCTCTTATTTTCGGCATTCATTGCTTAATCGCATGGACTTTATTTACCACATATTTAAGTTACACATCGAGAAAACCACATGCAGCCAGCGCGTTCTCCCAGAAGAGAAATCGACACGAATACCCCAGTTTAGCACCTTAAGCCGCCTGTCCATACTCGGAACTTGAAATGAAATTGAAATGTAAAGCATTGTTTTACTAATATTGTTTATCCTATAGGGAAACTTGTTTTCCTCATATGTATTTCAAATCAGTCATTTAAGTGTAATCCGTAAACAATAGCTTTATTGACCCTAATTAACAAACAAAAGGGTATATGCATGGTAAATGTTAAAGAAAAAATTTCATTTCATATGTTCTTACTGTACCCGCGTCGTTTGGAAATTAAATTATTCGCATATTCTTTCCATTTTCGGATGTTAAAATTAGTAGAAAAAATACCCTATATATGCTTTTACTCTTGCTATGCCATGACTCAATGTAACTTTTAATTTACAATCAGTAACCATATTTATTTTTGGTTTCAAAATGTTTGAATGGAGCATTTCCTTCAAATTATTTTTTTTATTGGCCTTATTTATCATTTGGTAATATTAAAAAGAACCATGCTTCTTTATTTTGGATATAGCAAAGCACACAAGTGCTATCTTGTCACGGGAAAGAATGCTTTCGTGGAGAATATTTTACAGGAAACAAGCTTGTTGTCACATTGCATATAGAAGAAAAGGGGGCTTAAAAAAGAAACCACGTGAATATCCAAGCAGTTCGCCTTGACTAGAATGCGTGTCGAACTAGCAATAATTTTCTGTCTTATACACTTGTGTCAAAAAACTCTGTACTTCCCATTAATTTTCTGTGATTTTTTTCATATTTTACAGTTGCGTCATAAAGAGATGGATTTAATGTGTTTGACTCTGACTGCCGTACCGAAGGGCCTGGTCTCGAATTCCGGTGAAGGCATGGATGTAAATTATCTGTTTCTTCATAAGAGGTAACGGTGGCCGCCTGTTATAGGCATTGATAATAAAATGACCACCGCTTCTGGCCTTAGAAGCAGCCAAAGCCTGAAATGGCTAGAGCCGCCATAAAATAAATAAATAAATAAAAAATATTTTGGCGGAAGCTTCTACAGTTACCTTTAACTCAAATTTTAGGGTTTTTAGTCGTTATATTTTCGTTTGTATTCCGAATATGTTACCCACGTATCCTAAAAATTTTCTACTCTTATTTTCGACGGTTATTGCGTATTCGCATGAGCTTTACTCGATTTTTTATATGACTTTTTACTTATTGCCGTACATTTTAACCAACATCCTCTTAATTTAACTCATTTCTTATATTTTCTTTTCGTAATACCAAATTTATTTTCGGTACTCTTAATAAATAACGCTACTAATTTTTATTTTATTTTGTTTCATTTTACACAGAATATTTTTTCATACATTTATAGTAATTTCCAAATTACTGTTAAATTAAACTTATTTCTTATATTTTCTGCCCGTATACATGACCTTCATTTAATTTTGGGTGCAAATTTTAACTTCTTCCGGGTTTTTTAGCATTTGTTTTTAACATATTTTGAATTTTAATTAATTTGTTGTATTTTCTAACCATATACAAAACCAATATTTAATTTTAAATGTAATTTTTAACTCCTTTTATATTCTTAGTATCTGTAATTTTTCAATGCAGACATTTTTTTTACAATTTTTAACTTATTTATATTAATATTCCTTGATAAGGCTTTTAACTTTACATATTTTACTATTTTACTTAAAATTTTGCATGATTTTTCACATTTTTAACTACCGAGGTTTCGCTAACGGGGTTTAACTACCGAGATTGTTGCTACATTCCTAGATATACTAAGATTATTAAGTTAATCATCTAATTTTACGGCTACTAATTATTAATACCGTTCATTGAATAATCCTTACTTCGTCTATACGTTGTAGAGTTCCATTTTAATATACGTGTTATAGATTTCATTCTTCAATAGCCTTACCATTACTAATTCTAGTATTTTATATAATTTTAGGAGCTGTTATTAATTTCAATCGCCTTTTCAACTTTCATAATTTTCTGCGTATTCAAGTATTTCCATATAGCGTTTCTTTCATCTATTATATTTTTCGACGGTAACTGACCATCAGTTCAGAAATTTATTGGACTTAATTTTATGTACACTTTTTTCCCATAATTTTAACGATATAGTTTAATATCATTTATATTTGAATGTGTGCATTTACTTCTCATATACTTTTAAGGACTTCGGTGTTCGTTAGCATAATGTTTAGTTTCGAGCACCAGTGACCTTTCATAACTAGCTTGATATATTCTGTTTTTTTAGAATGAAGTTTCAACTTTTATTTCTAATTTTAGATCCATATTGACTGTTTTACCTATTTCTGGTATGTTCCATAGGTATCAGTATATTGATAACATTTGATTGGCTTAAGCGCATTGCTTCTTGATCCATATTATCCTGATTTCTTTATCCGTAGTGTATCGTATATGGATTCATACCTACCTAAGCCATTATTACGCTGCCTTTTAAACTAGTTTTACGATTGTGCTTTGTATTTGTTGTTGTTTTTTAATGTTCAAAATAAACAATTCTTTAGTCTCCAACGATACTGCTGCTGATGCATTTACACCTAAGGAGGTAGGTTTTTCAGTCTTCAATTATATTGCTGGTGATGCATTTATACCCACGGAGGTAAGTTTGGTTTCTTTCATTTAAATTATGGCAGAGCACTCGAGGGCTATCTGCGTTAAGAGGAGGGATGCTTTTGTAAAGGACTTTCTAAGGGAAACTGGCTCGTATACTCGTTACACGGGGAAAACCACGAAAACGCCTATGCAGTCACACGTTCGCCGGATTCGAACCTTTTCCTTAGGAGGTAGGTTTACTTTTTTTTCATGACATACGTCTTTAACACATATAAGATGCAATTCATATTTAATATTTATGGTATTAGAGCAATATGGTCTTAGTAGAAAATAAAATTTTCAAAAATGGTTTAGCATGAAAATGTTAGGTTGTTAACGTTTAAGCTTTATGATGAATGCAACTATTATAGAATAAAAAGTGCATACAGATTAGAAGTATTTCATTAAAATTTCATTTGTAATATGTGAGTGCGTGCGTATAAGTAAGACAGGTTTCAGTATATATGTATTAAGTTACTCTAATACTTATGAGTTTCTCGTGTGTTTTCTCTTAGGTATGTCCCATTTGTGGCAAAGCATTTAGACTAAAGCATAATCTGACTCGTCACCTAAAGATCCGTTGGGAAAAGAAATCTTTTCTTTGTCAAGAATGTGAAATGACTTTCTTTAGACATGGCTATTTAAATAGGCATATGAAAATTCGTATAGAAAAACATCTCTTCAATGCAGTTTATGTTCCAAGCGATTCTCTGGCATTGATAGCTTAAGAGTTGATGAAACGAGTCATTTTTCAAAATTTTTCTTGTGCAACATATTTACAAATTTTCCCGAAAACAAGTGATTTGAATAGATACCTAAAATCTCGTGAAAGGACCTACAGGTGCAGTGTATTCCTAAGAAATTTAGTGAATTTTATTATTTGGAAAGTCTTGAAGCTTTTCATCTTAAAAGTTATATTTAATGTTCAGAAGTTTTTACAAATCAAACGAATTTAAAAAGATGTAGGAAAATTCATAAAGTTTCTTTCAAGTGTAGATCATGCTTAAAGATATTTGATGAACTTGATAATTTAAAACAGCATGAAGTTTCCCATCTTAAAAGTTACGAAAATTTTTACAAGCGATTTGGAGGTGCATACGAAAACACATGAAACTGTTTTTAAGTGTATTATTTGCTCAAAACGTTACACTAGTGATAATGCTTTGAAACAACATGAAGCTTCTCATCTTTGAAATTACAATCAGTGTTCAGGAGTGTTTAAAAGAAAAATTGATCTCTTACGACGCATTCAAGTGAAGCATGGTCTAAGATGCGAACTTTGGAAAAACGAAGAAATGCTGACCCTGGCAATACACGTAGGCCTGCTAAAATCAGAAGTTTCAAAAATAATGTTTTGAGTGGATTTTCTGTAATGCAGAGAATGGTCAAGGCTCAGGTTACCTGTGGTTGCGAATTGTAGAAAAGTTGAATGATAATGTAGCTGCATATCGATGTCTGAAACGGTATGAAGCTGTTACTTGAGTCGTGAGTGGGAAAATGGAGAAACTGAAATCTTTTCTCTACATTTTCGTAGCAGCTGTTATCATTATTTAAAGAGTATGATATGGAGAAAAAGACTGACGAAACTTTAGGAAAATAAAAAAGAGCTATGAAAATTTATGGAACATAGCTCAGGGTGGATTCTGGAAAAAGTTATTAGATGCAAACTAAATATCGTCAGATACGAAGCCCCTTTTTTTATAACAGTGCATTATGCAGCTATAGTAAAAGTGAGAATATCAACTTGAAAACATTTAAATAAAAATGAAAAAATAAAATAAAATGTATACATGTATTGAATGATGATATTACTTTGATTAACGTAAATAACTAATGATACATATATTAACATAGTGAATGCTGACTTTTATGAAGTCCTAAGCTTTATTGAAAATATCATACACAAAACTCTAAATTACGAACGTAATTTTTCGTTAGCAAAATGGTAATTCTGGAAACGTTAGCGAAACAGAATTCTGGAAACAGAATAGTTATTTCCTTACATCTGTAATATAAATAAATGATTTTTTTTCTTTAGAAAATTCTCAATGAATAGCGACATAGCCATAATTATGTAGACGGTAAGATAACATTAGCATAATTAATTTGATTAAATGGAAAAATAACGGTATGATTGAAAAACGTTTTGAATTAAGAGGTATTATGTCATAAGTAGTACGGCATTTTTAATATGAGTAGTAAATAGTAAATATGGTTCTAAAATTACGAATGAAAGCTGAGACTTCATGCTAAAAAGACAGAATATATCAAGCTCGTTATTTAAGGTAACTGAGACTCGAAACTAAACATGACGCTTGGCAAACACCGAAGGCTTTGAAAATGTATGAGAAATAAAAGTACGCATTCAAATACAGATGTTATTAAACTATATCTTTAAAATTATGGAAAACAAATTTGTACACAAAATTAAGTCAAATAAATTTATGTATAGATGGTCAGTTATAGTCGGAAAATATAATGGGTAAAAGAAATGCTATTATGGAAATATCTAAATATGCAGAAAATTATAAAAGTTACAAAGGCGAATAAAGCTAATAATAGCGCGTAAAATTTTGTAAAATACTAGAATTAGTAAAAGTAAGAAGACTATTAAAGAATGAGAAATCTATAGCACGTATATTAAAATGAACTCTAACGTATAGATCAGTCAAGGATTATTCAGTGAATTATATATGATATAATCATATATAATTCACTGAATTATATAGGATTATATCATATATAATCCTATATAATTCACTAATTATATCAGTGAATTATATAGGATTATTCAGTGAATTATATATTAGTAGTCGTAAAATTAGATGATTAATTTTAAAGTCTTGGTATGTCTAGGAAAAGATAAAAATGTGAAAAATCATGTAAAATTGTAAGTAGAATAGTAAAATAAGTAAAATCAGAAGCGTTAACGATGAAAATTATTATAAATAAGTTACAAATTTAAGAAAATATCAGAGTACACTGAAAGATTACAGATAGTAAAAATATAAAAGGAGATACAAATTAAAGCAAACGCTAAAAAACTCGAAAGAAGTTAAAATTTGCATCTAAAATTAAATTAATGTTATGTATATGGACAGAAAATATAAGAATAAGTTAAAATTGAATTTGAAATTATCAGGGTTCAGCGGTCGTATCCACTCAAATTAATCACCTGAATGCGATCTTACGCGCTTTTCTTCGAGATTTTTAATACTTTTCGACTTTATCGTAATTCATACAGAGATCTTGCGAAACTCGATAATTTTTTGAGTGGATTACTTGATCATGGAAACGTTCTCAAAAGCTATCTGCCTACGCGTAGTGATGCTTCTAAGAATTAAGGTTCCGAAGAATTAAGGTTACGGCAATTACAGTTTTAAAACTGATATTTGAAAAAAAAAAAATAATAATAAGGGAAAAAGCTTCTTTCAAAAAGACATTTACAATTTCGGTTTTCAGGAAAAGTATTTTAAATTTCATATTTGTAGAAAGTATAAATACTCTTGTTTACATTTCATAACGCTGTAAATGTGCACATATAGTTGTAATTTATACATAGTTTTAAGTTTGCCCACTTTCAAGTTGTGATGAGGCTATAACTGATATTTTAATTATCACAACAGAATCAAAGAAGGTTTTTAAAAAGGAGAGTTCCATTATCATGGTGCAAAAAAATATTAAAATGTACTTTCTGATTGCTGTGTTTAAGATGAATGTCAATAAAGCTAGCTCTTTTACGGATTACACTTAAAGAACTGATTTGAAATGCATGTGAGGAAAACCATTTTTCCGATATGATGCACAATATTAGTAAAACATTACTTAACATTTTAACTTCGTTTCAAGTTTCGAGAATGGATGGGTGGCTTAAGCTGCTAAACAGGGATATTCGTGTCGGTTTCTCTTCCTGGCGAAGGTTCTGCAAAGAATCTATAGGGGAAAAGAAGGCAAGCTCTCATAGACACAATGTAAACCAGTTGGCTCGCCCTCAGGCAACTTTCGAATCCAAGTCAGTATACGGTGAAGCAAACGCGCAGGGTGTAATCGAAGCGGAGAATCGATCCTACTTTAAACGCTCGTGAAGTAGAAAGCGTAAATCTTTTATCTGATAATTAGCTTTTGCTATTGTTTATTCTTTGAAAATTTTGCTCTGCAGTATATGATTGTTTTATTTTACATCCACTTTTTTCGTTTCATAATTATTCATATTAATACTTAAATATTTCACAAATGGTTACTATTAGTTTAATACTTCGTTTATTGACGGTTTTGAAATATGCTTTAATTTTAAATTCCATGCACTACGTATGTACGTAATTTGTAAATGTAACGTTTGTTATTACATATGACAGGATTACTGAGATATGGCAAAGCACACAAAGGCTATATATTTAATAGCCTGAAATCCATATCCATAGCAATTTGAAAATAAATAAATGATGCAGTCTCCAACACAATTTTATTAAAGATCTATGCTGAACTTATTCAGCTTGAAAGAAATAAAGACAACACATATAAATTAAGATATTAAAAAATTTATTTATACACAATTATCAGATCACTATATCACAACATATAACAAATGAATGTATGATTTTTCATACAATCGCTGATAAAAACCTTTTTCCCTCTTTTGTTTCAAATAAGAGTTTTCTCTGAGCTAACTTTTAAAGATATATCAGTTAACACAGTATAACAATAATTAGATGAAATTATTTTCGTATTTTTTTAAGAATAATACATTTTAATATTTTATTGTAATTTATGTGTTTTATTATAAATTCTTTTTTCTACTATTTAAACAAAAAATTAGGTAAAATATTCATAAATTTTTGTTTTAGAAATACATAAAATTTTAGATTTATCATACAGAAAAAATAGCGAAGACAAAAAAAAGGAGAGATAAGTATATACTACCATACATTTTTAGCATAGCTTTAATGGCAGAAACCACGACAATAATATGTCTTTTAGAAATCAAATTATTCTTAAATTTAAATACTTCGATCTCACACAGAAGGTCATATTTCTGTAAATTAATAATTTTCATAAAATAATAAACTCTGTAATACCTAATGTTTAGGAGCACATATTACAGATTAAGAGATAACAGTTAAAAAAATAACTCTCGTATAATAACTAACTATGTTAGTTCTTTAAGAAACATTCAATATCTGATTGAAAATTTATATTCAGTCAACATTGTTTTGGAAATAACATTAATTTGTCACTTATGGCTACTAAAAATAGTTTTGAGAGAACGGGAAAATTTTGAGATTATTTTCCATATTAAAATCATTGTTTGCTATCCCTCCCAAAAAGAAGGGGCTGGCAGATCTGAAAAGAAAATATATTTTACAAAAGGAAAAGCAAAATAAATCATTCTGTACCAATGATAATAATACATGATGTTAAAGCAGCATTAATCATTGCTTACAACAATGCTGCAAATTTTCATAAAAATGTCAATAAAATATCTTTTAGCATGCTTGAATGCAGGAATCTTACAACTGCACATTTGTAAGAGTATGAGAAAAATCATCAACTGAGGGCTCTGAGCAGTATAATGCATTTCCATCCAACAGATCACAAATAAAAGCATCTACATGAAAATATCTTCATATATTATCCATAACAAATGGCTTGATATATATTTTGTATTAAGATAATTTTCAAATGATTTGCATAACTAGGAAAGGTAATTTTTATTATAAAATCTCAAATAATGGAAATAATAATGGAATCTCAAATAATAATAAGAACATGATATTTAATAAATAAAGGTAACACACAAAATGTTATAAAAATGCCCCTTTGGACGTAATTTAAAATCTGAAACCTTTCAGATTTTTTTTCATCCTTTATTTATATATTTATTTATTCAGTTTCAATATATTTTAAATACTTAATATAAAATTTGTTCCAGATTAAGATCCTTAAAACGAGCTATTGTATCGTTTCATCTGTTTTTGGAATGACTTTGAATTAGATGCTTTTAGATTGATCACTTGATGAGTAGTAGAGCCATGGCAGGATTCTGATCAGAAGCAGTTGGTTAATGGAATTTTAGCGCTATCAAACTGAAACGTATGATTATGGCAGAGCACTGTGTAATCTATTTTCCTAAGGGAACTATCCAGGGCAAACTGGTCATCTATGAAAAAAACTGTTAAAATCCTGTAGCCAATCCGTTCGACCTCGCAGAAGAGAAATTTCAGCGAAATACCAGTTTCTTGCTGTTTGTAATTTAAAAATATCTGTTTGACATTCTTATGAAACAGCAATAACTCTTTTTAGTGCAAACTTGCAAAATTTAGGATTATTTGTCTTAAGAAAAAATATATTTAAATGAAAGACATTCTTTTAATAGCATATGATCACTTCACAGGAACAAAATCGAAACAGAATATTTCCTTTTAATGCAAATAGTTTTATTCGTAAAAGAGAACTAAAATATAAATAAAGCTTAGTCTCCGAAATTTCAGTAGATAAAATTAAACGCCAAAATAGCGATCCGATATGAAAAGTGGCTTAAAGACATTTTCGAGGTCAGGAGTAAAAACGTATCTTCCCTCTCAATGGTTGACTGACTGACACCTAGGTCCGGGTAGAAACATGCTTCTGGTTACCGCAGGGTGGGGCCAATTGATGTGGTGGTCTCACTGATTCGCTTCTTTTTCACATTCGTATGTCTGGTGATTGTCCCCTCTTCTATACTCCTCCAATCCGAAACAAGTAAAGCTACTTTCTCTAACAACTTCTGTTTGAATGCTTAAGAAAAATTTAGATATAAAATAGTTATTGAATTTATCGAGGGGTTGTAATCAAGCTATTCTTCATTATACTTTTAGACGACTTTTTATTGTGCAGTTATTTTTATGGTTTCGATATTATTTTAATCACTTTTCGCATTTTGTTACGTCTTATCGTTAGAGTTAACGTAAAATTAGTGCTTGATCTATGTTTTGATGGGTTTGCTAAAAAAAGTCTACTTATTAAAGGACTTTACCTACCAACCAAGCTTTTGTATCTGCAGGGTAAATAAGGGTACATATGAATCTATTGGATGACTGCAAAATTTTACCTCCGATTTTCATAGGTAGTGGAAACATAATCGAAGGACAGCACTGGCGCATTTCGTGGCAGTATGATATATCGATGGATACATAGGAACACGATGAGTTATTTCAAAAGCAGACCCGGTTAAATGAAATCGATTCGTGCATGAAAGGAATTTGTCAAAATGGAGAACGTAACGTTACATTTGGCCATGTCGTATTGTATGAATTTAAGGATTTACTTCCAAGCTCAATATATATTTGATAAAAAAGAATGGACAAAATCATGTCCCTGTTTCCATTTCTCTCTCCGACTCCGTGAGAAAAAGCTATTTTTACATTTAGTCATAATATGCGATAAAATAGAAATCATGTTCAAGAATATACAGTGGAAAAACAGTTGGAAACAATCTTGTGAAATTGCAGAACCCATGACATGAATCCGTGCTACCTCTCAAACCAAAGACAGAAATGATGCTAAAATAGCATTAGATGCATCAAGTACTTTCTGATGCTATTTTTGCTAAAGACAGAAGTTTTAGAACCCATGCTATCTTCCATCTAATGAAGATGATGGGAGGCAGAGTGAATAGTTTTTTTCGAATTTCTCCCATAGGGCGAAACAATCGCAGCATTTTATCAAACTTATTGTGGAAATCCGCTGCCGGACACTAAATCACCGAACACTTGTAATTCGACCTGGGTTCAAATCCTGGCGAACGGGCTGTCTGCATGGGAGTTTTCGTGGTGTTCTCCATGAATAACAGAAATGCAAGTTAGTTTTCTTTAAAAAGTCCTCCATGAAAACACCCTTCCCTAAGGCAGATGGACTTCTAGTGCTTTGCCATAACCTAAATAATTCAAATCTATAAATAAAGTCCGGTTTGATCATCTTCGTCCTCTGTCATGACAACGTCAGACTACGTGTTGGCCAAGTAATGCCGTAAAAAATGAAGAATTAAAAATTAAAATATCTTCCGTCAACTATCATATTCTCCAGACTTTTCTGCTTTAGATTTTCACTTATCGTCTTTGCAAAATAGTTTGAATAGCAAGACGTTTTATTCTGCTGAAGATGTCCAAAAGCCATCTTACATCTTTCTTTGGAAACAAGTGGGGGGGGGGGACCCGCGTAGTACCTACGGAGAAGAAATCCGCAAGCTTGTAAAGCACTAGAAGACAGTCGTATGAAATGATACTCACTATATTATATACAGTCTTCAGAGCCTCAGTTCTCGCACAAACAATTTTCTGTAGAAAGGAGAACGTGGCAACGACCCCTTCAGCGAGAAAATATTCCTTGGTTCTTATTAATGTGAATTGATATGGAAACGCCAGCATCAAGACAACATGCCATTTGAACACATCTTAGTCGACACTGTTGCTAAATGGCTCCCTTCAAATTAATTTTCAAAAAAAATTTCATAAATCTAACAACAGTGCTCTTTTTTTAAAGTAATTATTGTCAATAGCAATTTTTTAAAGTGGATCATTCCGTTTTAGTCGTTTGTTGAAATAAAAAATCTAAGAGAACTATTTCTCATGATTAGAAGGTTTAGTACCTTAAAGTCCTATAACGAAATAGATCGCTGTTTTCTATGAGATGTGACTTTTTATATTTTATTTTCAAATCTACCACGAAATCCAACTATTTTCTATTTTGTCTGCAAATACCAAAGATTATATTTAATGAAGTGTTTCGTAAGCTACCTTACAAAGTAATTATAATTTTTTTATAAATTAAGCTAGCGTATAAAATTATAAAATGTGTTAAAAATTATAACAGATCGGCACATGAAGAGCTAAAACTTTTTAATCATTATTGCACTATAATGAAGGGAAGTATCTGAATTTAGAGCACGCAAAACATTATTGAACTTTCCAAATAATTGTATTTTATTCCAGAAATGCAATAATATATTAGGAAATTCGTAAAATTTTTGTTCTGAATTATTTAAAAGCAAACAATATAAAACTTGTATCGCTCAATACAGACGCATAATATAATAGTATGCGAAAAATCTACCTTTGGTAAGCCGACAACGGAAAGAGTTTTAAAACCTGGTCCATAATTTGGTAGATGTAAAAATGTTTCTCTTATCTTCGGAAGTGTTATTTTAAGAGAGGGCTATAAAATTAATAGTTAAAAGTCCTGCCACACTTCTTTCGTTGTTTTGGGTATTAAAATTACCACAGACAAATAAACTGAGTCATTTCCTCCACAAATTTGAGGAAGGATTACTTCGCATACCATTGTCGAATTTAAAATCTGTTTATTAGCGAAGCTTTTCTTCAGATGAGACATCCTTTTCGGGAAACACCTGTGACGGCTCTCGTCGGTAACAGTTACGGTTGTCGATAAATACACTTCACTACTATGCTACGTTGTGAATGTCATTGGGGACATTGTACACAAGCAACTCACTTACGGTTGCCTGGAATAGTAACATCTGCAGTTACCACATATGAACTCTCCCTTCCCTCCGTTGTATTGTTCACGTTACCGTTGTGGGTTAGTTGATACTATGTATAACATTTTCTACTGAGGTTGCCCCCAAACCTTTTGTCACATATACGCTTCGGCTGGCAAGTCTTTTATGATTTCCATTAATGCTGCCTTACTCTTGTGATAACTTTCTTGTCCCATGAGACTTCGGAAGACTAAGCTCGAAAGTGATATTTTTACCTCTCTAACTAAAAAATTGGCAACTGTAAAATTAAAAATGAAATTTGAGACTAGGTTTTGGTGATCAGACTACCCTATGAATTACTTTTCTGTACGAAATGGGTATCTGATTTTAATTTTGAAATTAACGTTTTCAGTTTTTGATTGATTTTAGGGTGATAACGGTTTTTTTATGAAAAGTAACGCAATTTTTTTTAATCAGATCTTAAGCGCTGAATAAAAAAGTGGAAACTATTTCTTCAAACTAGAAAATTAGTCATTGCGTTCTGCGAAATTTACCTCATTATATTTTTCAGAACTC
>KK120135.1:167731-189908 GCA_000611955.2 Stegodyphus mimosarum
ATGTTCATAGTTGCGTAATTCAAACAACAAATAACAGAGTTCTCTGGAAGCCCATCAGTGTGCGAGTGGTTAAGCCCGCTAAATCCTGGTAGTTTGACTCAGTTTTTGATACCGCGAAGTGGGTTGGTAGGTCGATTTTCCATATGTGTACTGTAAACATGAGTCATTTTTTCCATAGAAAGGTTGTGTCTCTACGAGAACAACCCTTCCCTTAGAAGATATCTTTCGTACGTTTATCCGTAGTCCGGTAAACAAATAATATCTTAAATGCAATAATTAAGAGTTGTTGCGCTTATCTCACTTGTTTGACCTAATCAGGACAAGTGCATGAATTTTATCGTGGTAAAGACTTTGCCCAGCTCCATCCCAGTTTTAATGAAGTGCACTTCACGGCACGGGTCCAAGTGTCTCTCACTCCTGCCAATAAACCACTTCGAGAGGACTTTCAGCTTGCTGTGTATTTTGAGTGCGCTAGTGCTACACAGAGACTATACATTTGGAAACATCATGCCTTCTCCGGAATTCGAAACCAAGCCGCGATAAAGCAGCTAGGAGTATAAACTGCTATACAAATCGGGGCATCTAGGATAAAGAATAAAAAATAAATTAAACGAATCCTAGCTCAAACATCAGAACAACTTATTTTTGTTTCGCTGTGATAATTCACTTGTAGAGACATTAGATTATTTCGAGGCATCAGACATGAAAAATGAGCAACGCCTTCGCCGGGAATTGAACCATGGACTTCTCGGTTACGCGTCGAGCATGCAGACCACTACACCACGAAGGCGTGCGAAGAAGGCGGGAGAAATACCTTATACACTTACATTATGTTAATGTAATTTTAATGTTCAGTACATAAAAATATCTTTTTGTTTAATAATTAAGTTCAGAAAATTAAAGATAGATAATTTTATTTTACTCTGCAGTCATTTGATATTAATTTGAAGTATGTTGTTTTATTTTACATTAAGTAGTGATAATAATGATATTCAAGGATCAACTTCTTAAGTTCTTGTATTAATTGAAGAGTTCGATGACAAGGAACAGCCTTTATCAATACATTATTTCTATGGTAAATACCACTTCTGTTTAATTACACAAAGAAGCTTCGCGAACCATTTTCCAAAAATATTTGAAAAGTAAAAGAAAGAAATTTTGAACATTAACATCATAATATTTAGATTAGATTACTGCAGCACTGGATACTGAAGAATTTTCTTGCGAATCATTCGCACAGGTCTAGCCAGTTTCAGTTTAATTTTGAGCAGCATCTTCTTTAACACATCATTTATTGATTACTTTCCCATTGAAAACTTATGTTCAGTTCGATAAAGCAGCCAGTCACATCTACTAAGTGAGTTTAGCTCTCATTTTCAAATTGAACTTCGTATGAACTCATTCTTTTGTTCAGTTTTCAGTTATAGAGCTCTATCCGCGTCAAAGGCTTATGAAGGCGTTATGTGGCGGAAAACAGGCCTTATACATAAATATCGATATCATTTTACGATTTATAATTTCTGGTGATTTTCATAAGGGAAGATGAGTTTAAAAAAATTAAAACTTAGTCAAGTTCTACAAGAGATCCTCTACAGCATTTTAGAGCTTTTCGGCAAAAACTGCTAAAACTGGATTTGTAATATAGAATGTAATTATTACATACTTTTTAATACAGAATTATTGTTCTAGATTCCCATAAATATAAGAATGTATTCTAGTCAAATGCCACCTTGAGCAGAAACTTGTTTAGCTAAGTTGATAAACTAAAGTTGCCAACTCGATGCTAGCCAACTGAACTAAAGTTGCCAACTCGATAAAGTTGCCATCTCTCTGACAGAATTTTAACTTTAATGACATACTTTAAGTTTATATATATATAAGGAAAAAGCAACTAGGTAAATTTGTAAGAGCTTACGCATTCTAGGATTAAGAAAGAAAGAAAAAAGTAAATAAACCAGTAGCATCGGTAGCTAAGTGGAGTAGTCCTAAGAAAATTTGAGAGCTGATGCTCGAACGGAACAAAATTCTTACAAATTTTTGACGCATTCTTTATCTTAAACTGATTTAGCAGGGAAAATATGAGCCACAAGATGAAAAGAGCGAGTTATTGCGCAGCACATTAATAAACACACTTTTTTAAGATGGGTCCCATCTGCTCTCTGCGCTCATAAACTCTTAACTTAGAGGCAGCGTGTTTTGATAACCGTGGAATTACCCATGTTTCGACGCATGCACGATAAACCGTTAGTCATGGGTTTGCTCGTTTTTATCCTCACGATGTTGTCCTGAAATACATCATGCCAACGTAACTGACTAAAATGTCCTCTTTTTTTCCCCCCTCCCTTTAACCCAACTAATTCTGCGGTGGTTCTCCCCCCTTTTTTTTAAACTTGAAAAACAGATTTGTGATTTTTGTTCCCTATTTATCATTCGCTAACGCTTTTGATATAAGCATACACACGTATAAATCAATGTTGCAGTATAAATGTCGTGGAACAAATGCAAACATACATTTCTTGCCACTAAATAGCGTTATACTTCTCACCTGCATCTCTAAGATGAGAAATTTTATGCCAAAACAGCAGCGATGGAACAGTGGCAGGATGGATGATTAGTGATGGGTATAGAAATTTCTCCATATGCCATTTTCTAATATATAAGAGAAGCCTGCTTTTCTACCAATGCTTTTTAAATTATTAGAAAAGTTACGATTATAATTGTGTAAGACGCAGAGAAAGAACTCTTATTTTCCAAGCATTGCAAAATATTAAACGCGAAGTAACAAATACATTTTTATATAAGATTTGATTTAGCCAGACTCATATAATGCTTTGTACATATACCTTCAGTAACACTATATGAATTTACTATCAAATCGTCTTTCGGTACTCATTATATTTGCGCAACAGTCAGATGCAACATATTTAATGTTTTCAAATTCTCTTCCCCCCGTAGATTTCTTAATGGACTGAACTTCTTGCAACCGTATTTATAGTATTTACAGTTTTTTAATATTCAAAATATTTTAACTCTTATTTTAAACCTGCTGTATTGCTTCTTACAAGCGTTATTTATACAACGCTTAAAACTTTCTTTGAATATTTCATTTATTATACAACCACTTTTGTTTCAAGTATATTATGCATCTTATTGTAAAAGTATCATGTTTCTTCTTGATCTGAAAAATATCGATGCAGTTTTCTGATACTGTCATAACCTTATAATGAGCTTTGTTTTGAACAGCTAGTATATGTGAGAGTAATCCAAAGTATGGTCTTCATCTGCTTGACTCTGCGTCAATACCTAGTTTCGGTTTTTCATATTTAGAAGGAAATTTTGAAGATTGGATGGGTTTCCTATTTGAATTTGCTTACTTATTCTGCTTTTTTTTCTGCACCCCCTCCCTATATCAGAAACAGTACTCAAATCTGGAAGCATTCTTAGAGAACCTGCAGTCTTGATCTACGCGCTGTAAATGTATATGAAAATCAGCAATAATTCCTTCTTGGAGAGTTTGAATTATCCGCTTGCGCGTCAAGAAGCGGCTTCGGAGCTAGAGATTTCAAGAAGTGCTAGCAATGTTTTTTTAATGATATTAGAAGATTAGATAACTTAGCCAATAATTTGCTCAGGATTACATTGCACGTGCAGAGTATTATAAAGTTTTATCCCTTCTTCTCCCCAAACAATTAGCTTATGGAAAATAAACAAGCAAAAAAAAAAAAGGGGGGGGGGAACGCTTACAAGCTGTTGAGTGGAGTAATTTATGAAACTACAGAAAACTTTTAAAGCCCAGTTTTGATACGCTATTCACTCATCACCAAACTCATCCATCCCTTTGATTAAATATTAATTAATGCTACTATTGTAACACTAATAGTACTGTATTATTATTTTTGTTTGATCGTGTAGATGAAAGTTTCGTTACGAAAAAAATTAGAATTAGCTTCTTATTTTTGTCGAGAAATAAAACTAAATAAATTTGTATTTTTAATGATAGATTAATTAAGGAATTATGTATATTAATTAACTACAGTTATTTAATATTGGTTACATGCATATAAGGTAAGGAATCTTTAAGATAAAGTTCTAACTTTCATTTGCGAGAGCCCCATAAATCTCATTTTCAGGTTGATTGTTTTCCCTTCCTATCCTAAAAATAGTAAAATGTTTATCACGTCTTACCTTAGTCGAGATTAAAGTCACCATTCCGTAGAGACATGTTTAAATGTAAGGATGTAGTTGATGTGCCATCTACTACTTTAATTAGATTAGAAAAATATATTAGCTTAGCACATATGCAAAAGTTAACAGAGATAAACATCACATGTAAGTCATTCAACACAATCAAAGAATCATACGCGAAATTCCACGGTGGTAACAAGTATACTAGTTCGAAAGTCAGCCAGTATCACGTGACATGAAGAGTAATGCCAGAGAAGGACTGCAATATATTTATAATAAATCTTTCTGAAGTGCATCATTTCAAAATTAATCACCCCTAGTATATGATTCTTACACAATGCTAATGACGCATATATTTACCTAACGGAAAAGGTGAAACTGTATTTTAGCCAATAGAGTGTTCAAACCAAAATTTTTAATTAATCAATAATTATTAGCAATCTTATGTCCCTTTGTTGAGAAATTAACTATGTAATTTCACTTTTCTTAGTCTAATGTAAATATCATAACCATTTCTCTTTCCATGCTTGCTTCTGTCCTGGTAACATGACATCTGTGGCCTCTCTTTTTTCCTCCTGCCAGCTATAATTATGTGAAATGCAACATTTTTGTAATTGTTGAACAGCGGGCGCACTCGTCTTTGCATTTTTATATTGCTTTACTGTGTCTTATTCAGCGAATTATGCAAAAATAAAGAATCGTAAATATCCACGATTATTTATTAATTGAAGAAATAATACTAGAAAAAGCACCACGTATTCAATTTCCTCTTCATCTTCTACGTCAACGGTGCACTAAACTTCTGTTATAAGCAAAAAAATAGAGGGAACTGGGAAGTTGCAAAAAATAGTTTAGATAAGGCGGCGATGATCCGAAAAGTTTGAGAAACATCATTGTAAATGTTGGATTTGCAAATATTTTGAAAAACAATCCTCTGCTGATGGCTGGTAATTGGTCCCATATTCTGATTGCGCACAATTCTTGTTGCTTTTCCATTGCAACGTGAATGCGAGCTGACTTTCCTATCAGTGCCCCGTAGGACTGCATTCTATCTCAGGAGTGGTTTGGTTTGGTTTATTTATTTACGGCAAAGCAGTCAAGGGTTATCTGCCTAAGGAAGGGATGCTTTCGTGAGGGAAACTGGGTCGTAAAACGTTACACATGGGGGAAACCATGAAAATGCCCATGCAGCCAGCTCATTCTCCGACATTCGAACCCCGGACGGAACTATCAATGTTCAGCGACTTTACCGCTCGGCGGCAGGTGGATCATCTCAGAAATGGTGCTATGCTTTTTGCCGTCCAGTGCAGTCTCTGCTGCCACAAATTCTGTTGCCTGATTCTCCGTAAACTGCGAAAAAAATTATAACCCCTTAATTCTACTGCCAAGTAGGGCCTTATCGGTTTCTCGACTCTTGCGTTGACCCTGTCTATCCTAAAGCAGGCAGCCCTTCAATAATGGGGGTAACGATACTCTCTCTCTATCTCTTCGTCACACCACTCCACGGGAAGACAGGCATAATGTGCTCATGGCGCTGATAGAGCAGACTGCCACATCCACAACCATATCACAACGAATGCCGTCTGTAACATCGGTGTCTGCACGAACAGTTCGGCATTGTTTACATGGACTGTCCGCTAACAGTTCATTGCTTTGCTTACCTTTAAACCATAGACGTTTGCGTTTGCAATTGTGCACTGAATTGCAGAGATGGACATACGAATGGCTTGACATTGTGTTTTCGGACGAATCTCACTTCTGCCTGTAATACCACGATGGCAGGATTAGAGTTTGGAGACACCGCAGAGAGAAGCTCCTCGTTTGTTGTGTTATATCGTCATACTGGTCCGGCACCCGATGTTATGGTATGGGGTGGTATTGCATTCTACTCCCTCACCCCCTATTACGCATTATCGGTACCCTTACCAGCCAGTACTATATCTCCGAGATTTCCCTGTTCTCCTTTCCTACCTTCAAGACTTAGCTGCCGCCACATTGTAACAGGACAGTGCGCGACCGCATGTTGCATGCAATGTTGAAGCCATATTGCATTGTTACCCTGACCTTCCCGTTCTCTAGACCTATCGCCCATCAAACATGCCTGGTCAATAACCAGAGAACGCCTATCTCGGCATGCCGCACCCGCCGGCACACCAGATGAGATTTGGCAGCGTGTGGAGGTAGCATAGGCTTCCATTCCCAACAACACATCCAAAACTTCTTTCACTCAATGCCGCGGCGTGTAGCAGCGGTTACTGACAAATGTGGAGGCAACATTTATAACTGATTTTCTTATCTTCCTCACCTCAAAGAAGGCTGTATTTCAAATCAATTAACATTCTGAAATAAATTTGGATTTGATATCTCTTGTCCTTCTTCGTGTTGCATTTTAAATGGCCAGCTGTGTATTGAGCAGCTGTCTTAATATTTGATTATTCTGTATAGGTTTTAAGGCTATGAATATGTCTGGCGTTATATTTTGCATTTTAACTATGTGGGTACGAAAAAAGCGTTAAAATTCTTAAACCCAATGACTTGTTTTGGTTTTTTCTTTAAAAGCAAAAAAGAAACTCTTCTAATTAAACTAGCGTATTCTACTACTATTCATATTGAACTTGCTTAATGGAAAGTAGCGAAAGGTCATCAGTTACAAAAAACAATTTAAAATTAGTAGAAATAATTTAATTTTCAGTCAGAGTTACTTAATAAAATATAATTAAAGTACTCGAAATTTTAAAAAATAATTAAAAAAAAGAAAAAGAAAGAAAACTTCTTTAATTGGAATTTTCCTGAGTATATATTTTTTGAAATTGTATTCCTCACCCAAGTATCGCTTTTAGTAATAAATTACATCAGCGAAGTTTAATTAAGGAATTGCCGTCAGAGATCAATATTTTAAATTATGATTATTATCCATCAACGTAAGCATAGCTTTTGTTTCCAGAAATGATTTCTGCGATTCATTTTTTTTCTGCTTTGTATTTTCTAACAAAAGAGCTACGTTATTCAATTGCAATCAATTTCAGGGCGTTTAATTGGAGGTTACGCGTGATAACTATAGAGTAATTTTCTGTCCCGTACAACGTCTAACAATGGAAACTCCCTGTCACTAATATTTGGCACATTTTCGTGCGGCTTAAATTAATATTTTATTCAGTGTTGCATCATGGGTATGACTTCAGAATTCGATTCTAAACCTTTCAGAAAGTAATTGCAATTTAACGTAGAATGATGTATGATTTTCTGGATAAACATAGGAATGGTTTCGTTTACACATTTCTTCCTTACGTCGTACGCTGTATAACCAATTTCCCCTCCCCCCAAATTTATTGAAATGAATGAATGAATATTCTGTATTTAACTGCATTAAAATGAAGATAGCGAATCAATGAATGACACATTTACCTAAACACTCAATTCCGTAACCAAATGTTTAATTTAGAAGACTGAGTCTTAGAGGGAAGGGAGAATCTAATTAAAAAAAAGCACAAATATTTGGTAGGCCGAAAATGTAAATAAAAAAGGGTATTTACACTTTTTAGAACGATTTCGAAGCCGTTTAATTAATGTTTAAAATGTAAAGAGTACTTTTTAAAATATTCGGTCTGATAGCTCATTTTCTGGGCTATAATTTGTGGCCCCTTTGTTTGGGCACACACCGTAATTTCCATGATAGAAGGAATTTTCATAAATTTTCCAGGGGTATTGATTTCTATTCTTCTTCCACTATTTTCCAGAGTCTGTCAATCGTGGTGGGTTTGAATTTAGAAAAAGCTCTTTCAAAGACCAAAGATATAAAAGTCCATAGGTGAAACGTCGATAAACCCATACTTTCATCGAGCGCCATAATGTGTTTCGATTTATTTCCTGCTATATAGTTTTTATACAGGGTTTTATAAATTGTTCTGCGTTCAGCCACATGCCTCGTATCTTGATTTGTTATGTTATTTATTGTCACTACAGATTTATGTAAAGACTCTGCAACTGTTTTTTGCGTCAGCGTATTTTCTGTTATTGCCAATGATTTAACTTTACAAACATTAGAAACAGTAGGTACCTTTTTCCCGAGCATTCGTTTGGAGTCTTCTTTCCATGTAAAAGTAATGACTGACAGTTTTCCACGTTCCGATTAATAACGTTGCTTATTTTTATTTTGCACGTAGAAATTTTAATACTATGCATTTTCTTAACGTTTTTGAATCATGGAATAGAATTATTTCTCTTTGAAAAGCGCAAAAACATATCGTTCAATCCCCAGCTTGCTTATATGCGACATTTTGAAAGAAGAATAAATTTAAAAGCATAAACAATATTTCTCATTTGAAATAAAAAGTTGTTGCCAGAAAATTTTAATCCAAAACATTTGCCTTTTTTTTTTTTTTAATTTTTTATCGAAATCATTTATCGAAATCGTTCTAAAAATGTATAAACACCCTCTGTATCTGCTGAAAATAATTATAATAATAGTCTATAATAATATGGTCTATAATAATATGGTCTATAATAATATGGTCTTCACTTTAAGAGAATTTACCCCAAATTGGAGTTTAACGATGTAAATTTTACATTGCCTTAAATAGAAGGACATATTTGTGTGAATGAGACTATTCATCCCTGGTAATTTGAGACTCGAGTAGTTCGAAGTTCATTGGGCTTTTTCGTGTTTATCCTGACATGTGACATAATTCGATCGAATTTCTATTAGCACAACTGATCCACATAGAATCCATCCCTAAACATATGTTCTCGGTATTTATCTCAGAAACCACCCTTCTACTTATCTTCCATCTGAAGATTATATCACCTATCTCTTATAAGTCTTTATATGCAATCCGAAATAATATATCAATTTGAAATATCAATATAAAATGAGAAGAAATATGAGAGAGTGCGTAAATTTCCACATAAATTATTTATTGCCTTTTGCAAAGCTTTAGTAATTGCTAAGATATATAGTACTGTATTGATGGCAGTATCTCAATTAACTTTATACATATATTAATTCAGCTTATGCAAAATCAGGCGTAACAATCTTCGATAAATCTGTATTAATGAAATTCAGAATAACTATGACATGCGAAATGTATGTTTAAGTGCAGAAAGCGGTATTTGCTTTGCATGCAAATAATGCAAATCATTTATTTCGGTACTGAGAAAGAACTTAAGTAAAGTAAGTGACAATTTTAATTGCTCTTTGTTTCTTTCTTTCTCAGACGAATTAGTTCATTTTATATGAAAATGATTAAATGTTAAAACTTCAACATTCGTTTATCTTGCCCTGGAGTTCGTTTTGAGGGATATTACCTTACCCATTTAGAACGCATTTCACTTAAACTGGATTTCCTACCAAATTGCTTAAATAAATACTCAGCCGTTGGGATTCTTTGATAATTCCCGACACCTTGCTATTTAAAATATATCAGTTATTCTCAATTTATGATAATGCATATTATCGAATTTAATTAAATTTGAAACATAATTGATTATATTCATTATTTAATGTGCATTCAGATGTCTAGATAAAATTTGTCTGGATAATTTGCCTTTTAATGAATTTTTTCCATCATGCCTTATTTTGCACATGCTGAGTAACTTGCGATGAATGCCTTTTTTAAAAACAGTTTCTTTATTTATTTCTGAAATTATTTTATTCAGTATGAGATTATGAAATCTCTAACATTGTATTTAAGTCAATGTATTGAATAACAGAGTACAGTATTTCCTGAACAAATTTTGTTCTGAAATAGGTGAAGGACTTATAGACGGTATTGTTCAGATCCCTTTATTTTTTCAGGTAAAACAGTTGCCCCTTAATAAGAAAACTCTGAAGTGTGAAATGCTTTGCTCCATATTGTTATTTGTTGACTGTAAAGGCACAGAATAATTAAAATTCTGTTAAAGTTTCCATAAAATGTACGCACAGCTGTTTAAAGGAGACTCATTGGTAGCGCAAAGGATATTCATGTATCGTTTAGAATCTGCGGTCTCCAAATTCTAGGAGTTACTTTGCTTTAAGCGAACAGTTGAATTAACAAAATTATGACAGCTTCAAATTGCATTGTAAATAAACATGTGTAGTAAATTTAACTTTCACCTCTGTTTAAGTGGGTAAATTGCTTACATCTCCAGTAGTTCTTGTTTCACTGCATAAGTTAGCTGCAACCCTCCATTCACCTGCGAAGCGATTATCTGTCTCCCTGCCAGAGTAAAAAACTGAAATTGCAGCGACTATCAAGTTTCGGTGGAAGACCCCCAATTTAATTGCAGCATTCACAGTTCACACCTGCGTTGGTCTCGTTAAGCTTACATTACACGAAAATAATTTTATCATAACCTTTGACTTCGCTTTTCCATTTAGCAGCATGCTTACAGGACTTTTTTTGAGCTCCGTAAAACGATAAATGATAATTTTCTCTCCTATTAATAGGATACAATATTTTATGTGGAACACTTCTATGCGTAATATTTAACGCCCCTGAACTGATTATTTTACATGACCGCAGCCGGGTGCCTAATTTTGTGCCTCTCATTTACCTTAGCATTAATGGAGGGATCGAGATGAAAGGGTGTATCACTAAATGTACTCCCAGACAGTTAGAGAAAGGATGGCACTGTTTACAGCGGAGCATTATGCAAACTTACCTCTCTCTTCCTACTAAAATTACAATGTAGATTGTATCCTACGTATTAGCCATTTTCTTCTTCTCTGCAAACTTTTAATACAAGCGTTTTTAGTATCTATGTTAAGTTTTTCATTGGATTAATTAATTTATTATTATAATTATTGTGAGGAAAGTTTCCAAGTGATAAATCCCAATGATCGTTACATTCTAATTAAATATTTATTGCCTTGTATCAAAACATTCAACAGTAAAAAAACTGTGCGAGTTGGAAAGCTCGAGAAATTTGACTTGAAAATTTTATTTTGCATTCTACTAACGTTAACAATTTTGATTAAACTTGCTTGATAAAGACTTTAATTATTGCTTTATTTTCTCAGATTCGAAAGCTAAATCGTGTCTTAACGAAGCAAGCTATAGAGCATCCAAATTTTCCTACACCTCAGCTGCTTTACCAGAAATTACTGTTAAAACTTTTATGTAATGCATAAAGTGCAAGTAAAAATGTTTCAGTTTCACAGCTGTATTATCAAAAAACAAACATACAAAAGGCCGGTTCTACTAGAAAAATAAAGTTTATTCTATTGTTTAAGAAAAATATAAAGTTCTTAAATGCTCATGGAGGATTCCCAAAGAGTAAGCGAACTCATTATTTATTTTAATAAAAGCAATTAAATTTCCATTCCTTAAAAAATTGAGCATTTTAAGTTCCTCAGTACATGCCTTTTCTAGGAGCAAAATGCAAATAACCCGATTTGATTTTTTTATCTAAGAAAGTAAAATTGCAGCTATTATCAAGTCAGCGACTTTTTCTTCTTTAGTGTAATGGCGAAGGAACATAAATTTGCCGATTAATGAAGTTCATATGTACCTAATATTATTCGATATGCCTTCAACTTCATTATATCTGGGTATAGTGCTACTAATAACAAAATTCTGCTTATTGCCGATTTTCAGAGCACAGTAAATGAATGAAGGAAAATATAAATTATTATAGAGTGCCTTTCTTTTTTCAGTTGATCACAGAAGTAATCAAAAACATGTAATAGTTTACACTTTTGAAATAATTTACTTGCAATGAAATATACATATTTTCTTATTTTGAAAATTTGTTTGATATTTTCATTTTTGAAGACTAAAAGTCTATTCTAATTAATTCTTAGAATTTTTATCCCCATTACAAGTACGTTATTTATTTGTTTAATTTTATTTTCAGCGGTCCTTCACATTTATCTTAGATGCCTTGGATGTTGTCAACAGGAACAACCCTCGTAAGTTATTGATTTTTTTTCCCTTATATGCAGATACACTGTACAACCCAAAGTCATTGGGCACTTTTCAATTTAAAAATTTTTTTTTTGAATTTCTAGAGAAATGTTCAAGAATTTTTCTTTAATCTCGGTGACGAACGCTTTCCAACGAAAATTCAATCACGAGTGCATTTAGCGACCCATCTACAAAATACTGAAGAAAAATCATTTGTAGCATAAAATCCAGGAAATGGTTCCATTTGTAGAATAAAATCCAGGTTACTATTGCAACAACTTTCCCATGCTGTGTGCCGTGTTCATATGCAGTTTTGTAAAAATAACATGTATATTAACGAAGCTATAAAGGTTTCTTTTAAAAATTGCATTTTTGTTCCGCATTCGTTTTTGCTTATAACATGCAGAGTTTTCAAGCAAATTTAACGAAACTCCCAGAAAACTCGACAACATTCAACAGACAGTACATTGGAATTGAAATTTAAAATCCCGAACATTCGATAACATATAGGCATTGAAACAAAATAATTTTTAACTGTGCATGCATGAAATTTATCAATTTTTTCTCTTTTTATAGTTTGGGACCCAATACCGGCTGAGGGATAAAGTTTTGAACTCTGGTAGTTTGGCTGGGGTTCGATTCCAGGCGAACGGGGTGACTGCATGGGCATTTTCGTGGTTTCTCCCATGTGTAACGAGGATATGAGCCAGTTTCCCTTAGAAATAGAAAGTCCTCCACGAAGGTATCCCTCCTCTTAGGCGTGTTTGCTGTAATCAAAATAAACAAACCTTTTCATGATTTGGTAGCCAAGTATATATGTCAACTTATACAAAAATTCCAATTTAAAACCGACCAGACTCAGATAGTTATTAAGGATATAGTTTGTTGCATAGTAGTTATTTCTAGAACTTGCTGGATGCTTTGGGGTTTTGCCCAATCTGTCAACTTATCGAACACTTCTTTCCTGTAAGTGAACTCGTCTAGTATTATGCAGGTCCGCAAAAACACGTCTATGGTGCTATATAAGCTACGGTATAAAGGTGCGTGATCATAAAACACGTATTTGATATCAAAATGAGCAAACATTAAATTAAGGAATTGACAATGTGTGGGAAATCTCTTATTAGCGAGCTAGTTCGAGAAAGTAACAGAAATATAGCACACTGTATCTTCGATATCTACCTGAATTTGGCCAATTTTGGCCTGGAATTTTTATATAAGTTGTCCTGTGTACTTTGCTACCAAATTAGGAAAGAAAACAGTTGATAAATTTCAATGCATGCCATTTAAAAGTTATTTCCTATTAATGCTCGTATCTCATCGAATGTTCGCAGTTATCAATTAAAATTTCAGTTTAATGTCTCTTAAACGTTGTTACCCTTTCTAAATTTCTGAACTAAGTTAAATTTGTTGAAAACTCTCCACATTATAAGACCAAAAAGCGAAACAAATTGCAATTTTGGAAACAAACTTTAATAGCATCCTTAATATACGTGTTATTTTTATGAAACTGCATATGAACATTGCACACAGTATTTGAAATATTCTGCAATAGTTAGATATCATTTCCTGGATTTTATGACAAAAGGGGTCAAAAATATTTTCGTAATCATTTTGTAATTGGTCCGCTAAATACGCTGTGACTGAATTTTCACTGGAAAATGTGAGTTCAAGCGTATTAGTTACATGACCGCAGTTAAGGTACAATTCGGTGCAGATTTAACTAGAAACTCGAAAGCAAATATTTAGTGAGTTTTAGATATAAAAGTGTATATGCATGTGCTGATAATTGAAATAAGAAAATTATATTGAAAGAAGCATAAATTATGAAGGTGATTGTATTTTTCTTAAGCAGTGAGTGAATGGTAATGTTGATATTTTGGTACCAAGTTTTATTTGTTATTTAAGGCATTCATAGTTTATATACCTGAAAAAAAGCCTCTTGTGCGAATCCTTTTTCAGAGTTAGATTGTTACTTGAATATGGCAAAGTACAGAAAAGCTTTCTGTCTATGGGGAGGGATGACTTCGTGGACGGCTTTCTAAGAGAATCTGGCTAGTATTTGTGTTACACATGAGGAAAAACAATCATGCAGCCATCTCTTTTTCGGCTGAAGGGCCATTCCCACTAGGGTTCATCTGAGCTAACGAAGTCAGTTAGTTCTATGTGTCGACTAGCTCCGCTATGCGTGCAGTTCAGATTATTCAGCTTGCTGCCCTATGGGGGGAGATAGTTCAGCTACGTCAGTTGTCTTCGTTAGCTCAGATAAACCCCAGTGGAACGGCCCTTGAGATCGCACCCAGATCGAACTTCAAGTTTTCAGCAGTCCTAACCATTCGCCCACTGATAGTTTTTTTTTTTTTTTTTAAATTTTTCAAGTGATTGATCCTGTAGAACTTAGTGAACAGAAATTAGGTACTTTATTGTAACTTTCTTTCCTCAGGTCCTTTATTATAGCCTTGTCATGAAGTTTCAAGAAATGCATCACGAAATTTTTTAATTTAAATGTACGTTTTAAAATTGATTACTGATTTTAAATTTGCGCATATAAATATTTTGTTCGATAAAATTAGTGAAGGTAATCAAACGAAATGACTGGGACATTTTTAAGATGTTTTACATCTTGGTTCGTCAGTCACAACACCACGTTTTATGAATGACAAATAACGATATGTTAGTTTTTTTCTCAGGGCTTTTGAGCACACCCACACTTTCATAAGTGAGTAATAAATTTTAATATGATAAAAAATAATAATAATGATTCAAAATACAAGTAACTGTTTTGAAAATTATGTGTTCAGATAACTATGTCGTCAATTGAAAAAGGTGGAGACTCTCTTCTTCAAAATAACTTTGGAGGAGGAGAGAAGAACAGAAAATTCCATAGCAGGAAGCATTTAAAAAGTGGGAAAGAAAATAAATGAGGAAAAATGAGAAAAGCAGTGCAAAGGAATATCAAAGTGCTATAAATTTGGAATCAGTAAGCACCAGCACGACTTAGACGTAATCAGCTTTATGTTTCCATTCATGTATGATAATGCTGATTTTAATTACAGTGCGTTTTTGATTTACTGCTGATTCTTGATAATTTGATGCCACGCTTTGACGTGCAAATTTAATAAAAACCTCCCTGTTATGTACTAATATATTGCTTTTTTATGCATCGTATCACTTTTGATTTTCTAAATTAATATTCTTGATGATGGTCAACTTGCAGCCGAGCAGTAACGTTTCTGAACACTGGTAGTTCGACCGATGTTCAGACTCTATGAACAAGCAGGCTGCATGGACGTTTTCGTGTTTTTCCTCATGTGCAGCAGGGATACGAGTCAGTTTTCTTTAAAATGTTCTCCACGAAGGCATTTATCCCCTTAGGCAAACACCCTTGCATACTTTGCCATAACCAGACAAACCAAACTAAAACCATAGTTGATGATATACTACTCTAAGATGAAATTTACTGTTTTCTCAAGCTTTGTTTGTTTAATTAACATAAGATGCCAATTAGAAAATATTTCAAGTGCGAGATATATATTTATTCTCCAGCCATTCTGCATAGCAGTGTATTCCAAACTGTGTTTCTAAATACAGATGTAGCATTATTATTTTGTCACATGAATTACCACATGTGTTTTACTAAACAAATTATTCGACCGTGAAGGACAGTTGTCAGTTCCAAACAACATTATTCTTTTTTTAATATTATTCAATATTGCTCATACTGTCAGTAATTTAAAATTTAAAAAGAACATGTAGAATATTGTTTTCTCTCTGTCTGCTTTAAACAAGTATTAGATATGTAATTTAAATTTTTGATCTTTTCTATCATAATGTTGTATAATGTTTGATATAGATTGCTAGTAAATTGCATATTTTGAATTCCTTAATTGAAATAGTCTTATTATATCTCAAAATTTAGTTTAAATTTTCAAATTTTCGGGATCTTCTTGAACATTTTCCAGCAAATACTGAATTTCATTGTTGTCATTTATTCTGCGAGGAAGAGCAGCAAGGAAATTTTACACAGTTTTGCTCTTTTTTATTACGTATAAGAGATACCCTTGAACTTAAAATATAACTTCAACTTTTAACTCTGTATAAACAGAGATTTGATAACAGATCCGCGACCTGCCTAAATTTCATTTTAAAAGAAAGGCACTGTAGTTATTAGACTTAAAATCTCTTCTTTATTCTACGACATTTCTGTAGAATTTTTGTTTTGTTTTGTTAAAGAATTTAGTTATGTGAAGTGAACATTTGTTTTTTAGAATGTAGTTCACCCGCAGCAATTGTATTTACTGTTTTACTATGTTTCCGTTAATATCCAGTTTTAGCTTAAGTTTCCTATTTAGTTTTCTGCCTAAATCTATAAAAATGTCTCTCAAAGTTTAATAATGCAGAAAGCCCCCCTTTTTTTTTTCTCTCCTAGGTACAGCTCGAATAATTGAACGCAAAGTATATTCTGGAATAATTTTACCTAGCTTGGAGTGGCACACGCTATTATACACTGGCACAGCTGCAAAGATCAACTTCCGAATTCGTGTAATGTGTGATCCATATTATCATAACAGCACTTGCACCGTATTCTGCAGACCAAGGAATGACAAATTTGGTCATTATACTTGCAACGAGAAAGGTGAAAAGGTGTGTCTGCCCGGTTGGCGAGGAGATACTTGCGAAGAAGGTATTAACTTCCCATATGAAATTTCATTAATATTTTAAATTTGTCAATATACTTTATAATTTTGGATGCATAATTGCTTTAATTATGATTAAGTACATATAATAGAAAATTCTGGTAAACAGGAACGTATATCTTTAAATATTTGTAATATGTAGTATGCCGTTGTTGAAAAGTTAAATACATCAAGTTATTAATTTGTTTCAGTAATATTATTCAGTTCTTAACTAAACATTCAGTTTTCTATCACATCTAAAACTTGTTTAATTCACATTATCTTTGTTCACTGATTTCTCACTAAAACTAATTTTATCTGTTAAAGCTGTTTGTAAAGACGGATGTCATCCTGACCATGGGTACTGTGAACAACCTGGTGAATGCATGTAAGTTACAATGCTTTTGTTTTTAAGTAGTAGTTACACGTAATATTTCACTTCAGTGATAAGAGTAGGATATCAAATAAATTCTTTTGAAGAATTGATGATGTAAATAGATCGTCGTGACAGTTCGAAAAAGCATTAAAATTGTAAAATCTTTTTTTAGAAAAATATTGCATATATATATATACATCCACCCAAATTTGCAACCTTTAACTTGTTTCTCAAAGAATATCATTGCCAACAATCACTCAAAATTGCCACATTAAAATATTTTACTAATACTTACAGGTACACTGATAACATATTACAATTACAAATTTTTGTTCAATTGAGACTTACAACATTTACCTATCTTGTTTAGTACTAGATAAAGCTAATTCAAACTGGATATTAATATAACAAATTAAAAAAAAAAACTTTTCATTCAAGATTCAGCCATTTACACCATTTTAGGAAATGCTCCAAAGATTTGTAGGCGAAGTTTAGGCGCAATTTCTTTTTTGCTAATTTGATATTATATATCAGCTTTTTTTCTTTCTAGCAATCCCATTTCCTCAGAAAGGAAATGACTTTATTTCCTATAGTTAGTCTCATACCTACACTTAAAATCGCCAAATTATTTAGAGAGTGTAGTTTTTCGACAAAGATAACCAGGGTTAAACTTCCTAATGGCAACTCTATTAAATTTTGACACCAAACGGAAGATCTGTTGGTTTTATTGTTTTCCCAACAGCAAAATGTCCCGTAAATTTTGCGCCTTGTTTGATTTTTATTTGTGATATAATCATTGTAAATATGGACGTGAAATTAAGTTAATTATTTATTAATTATTTTCTAGATGTGATTATCACTTTTTATTTTTTTTTAAATTAATTTATTTATGTATCTGAAAATCTTACAATTGTTTTAAATAGATTTTTGCCAAATTCTAATATTTGTTTTGAAAATACACTGCTGGCCACCCAACTTGCAACACCAAGAAAGACAAGAGATATCACAACAAAATTTATTTAGTAGATAACATGTTGACCAAGTATCAAATGATTAAATTTATAGACTTCTGTGAAGTGTGGTTCCTTCAAGAATCAGTAGCCAGAGTAGCCGCCATTGTTGGAGATTACTGCTGTCACACGCCTCGGCATTGATTCAAAGAGACTTTGGATGTGTTCTTGGGGTGCAGCAGACCAAACAGCTTCCACACGTTGCCAAAGTTGATCTGGTGTGGCAGCTTGCGATGTAATCTGCGTCAATCGTTCAGCAACCATGGACCACATGTTTTCTATCGGCGAAAGATCCGGAGAGCGAGCCGGCCAGGGAAGCAGTTCAATCTGGCGATTGACGAAGAACCCTTGGACAATGCGTGCCACGTATGATCGCGCATTATCCTGTTGAATTATGGCTGTGGGCAAGTCCTGAAGGTAAGGAAGGACAACTGGCTCCAACACTTCAGATATGTAGCGCTGGCTGTTTAAAGTACCGGCAATGCGTACTAGAGGAGTGCGAGAGTGATATCCAATACCACTCCATACCATAATATTCGGTGCAGGACCAGTGTGGCGGTGCATAACACGGCTGTTCAGCATCCTCTCTCCACGGTGTCTCCAGACTCGAATCCGACCATCGCGGTGTTGCAGACAGAAGCGTAACTCGTCAGTAAAGACAATTTTATTCCATTCTGCCTTCCACATACTTCTTTCATCGCACCATTGGCGGCGTGGTTCTGTGTCAAGGGTAGACGAAGCAATGGACGTCTTGCGGACAGACCACTCTGCTGTAAATGGCGTCGAATGGTACGCGTAGACACTGGATGATGCGTTACAGAGTGAATGTGCTGTGCTATGGTTCCTGGTGTGACTGAGCGATCCGTCACTGCCATGCGCACAATGTTCCTGTCATCACGTGAAGTGGTGCACTGAGGTGGATGCGATCGAACACGTCGGTCCATCGTGGCCTCCCGCATCCAACGGTCACATATCCGCATTACAGTTGTTTGGTTTCGTCCAACACGACTACGGATTTCTCTGAGAGATAATCCACACTCTCGGTAGGCCACTATCCTTCCTTTGTCGAACTCGGATACTTGATCAAACGATGATCGCTGTTTACTACGGGGCATAATTGATCGTTTTTTTGAAAAAAACCACAAGAAAAACACAATTGCCGAACTTGAATTCGTCGAAAACTCCAAGCCTTAAATAGCGCTTTGAAGTGGCGCCACAGGCGCGCCTGATGTGCGCCTGCGCTGAAATTCTAATCATTTGCATATCTCACCTCCGCTAATGCATGTTGTAAATTTCATTTTATTTGCATGCTTCCTTCAAGGTGTTGCATTTACGGTGGCCAGCAGTGTAGTTTCGCTTGCACCTGGCTTCCTAATGTCCGTACAAGTGCTATTCTTGGTTTTTGAAAGCATACTCATTATTTTTATAGCATTAAGTACTTTCAATTTATCGAGAAAGACAGAACGTTTATTTTAGAATTCCTAGATTGTTGACTGATGAAATAATTTTAAATTACACCCTTTGAGAAGTCAATCTAAAATAATTTAATTAGCAACAGTTTACTTATTTATGTTAATTTTAATGTTTTACTTACCACTTTCAATCACCTACATTAATTTTAGCCATACACTTTAAGTAGTTGTTTCTTTCTCTTTTCTCGCTCCCATTTGACATTTTCTCGCTCCCATTTGACTGTTTCTTTCCTATCTGACGAAACATCTGAACGCAAGGCGAAAACGTCGTAGTGCAAAACATCGTGGGAGAAAAGAAAGCAATCAGAAAACGCCGTAGTTCTAAAACATCGCGGTACAAAATATCGTGGTTGAAAATAAAGCGGTTCAAAAACTTCGCGGTTTAAAAACATCGTCTTCAAAAATTATCGTAGTAAAAAATAAAGTATTTGCAAATCATTGTATGACGATATCATCGCACATATGCATTTTTCATGTTTTAAAAGTTGTAAGTGCATTTTCGCATAATGGATTTGTAAGCGCAGGAAGGAATGAAGGATATTTTTACTTCTATATTTCATATTTTTGAGTGAATTAATAAATTTTTGCTAAAAATGTAAGAAGGAAACTTAAACATTTAAAAATTGAAAATAAGTAGAAAATTAATGCAACTTATAGCACTTAACAGAATTTTTAAATTTACACAGTTAAATAACAAAGGTTATTAATAAATTAATCTTTTTTTATAGTTTTACAGATAATTTTTCATAAAAAATGCATTCTAAAAATGTTTAGAAAAGGGAAGAAAAATAACTGCATGAAGTGACCTCTATAACAGATTGCTTTGTTAACTATCAAATTATTTTCTTTATCATCTGTTAATCTATTATTGTTTTAGTGAAAATTAAACCCTGGTTTGTTTCCTTTTATTCTTGAAGTGTCGTTAACATTTGCACCCTGTTTCTTTCTTTCCTTTTTGCGCATCCAAATCAATATGCGAAAATGCAGTTACAACTTTTAAAACCTGAAAAACGCATTATGTGCGATGTTATCGTCATGCAATGATGTGTAGGTACTTTTTTTTTTACCACAACATTTTCGACGACGATGTTTTAAACCTGCGAAGTTTTTGAACCGCTTTATTTTCTACCACGAAATTTTGTACCGTTGTATTTTAGAACTCTGTTTTCTCTTTGCTTTGTTATCTCCCACGATGTTTTGTACCACGACGTTTTCGCCTTGCGTTGTTTTCTCCACGACGTCTTCGTCCGCGATGTTTTTGCCTCGATGTTTTCGGGGCTGTAACAAATTAATCTCCCCCTTCTGCTCTCTAAAAAAAGTTAACAAAAATCGTTCGAAAGTATTCTCTTAAAAACATAGAAGTATATTATCTTCAATATTTATTAGATTTTCGCATTTTATTTGAAAGTGGTAATTTTTTATCTTGTTTTTACTCTAATTTATGAAATTATTTTTCTACACAGGAAGCTGTTATCAGTGAATACAATCGCTGCCATTTGTTATGTCATGATCTCAATTTTTTAATCATATATTCCTCGAGGCTCTTCATAAGTATACTAATTGATGATGTGACATATTTTTGCTACAAAATTAGTGAAATAATACAGATCGTAAAGTGATTAAGAACCCACAGTTAGTGAAATAGTACAATTTTCAGAATTTACATATTTGAGTGGCTCACATCAATTACACAAATTTTATCCTTTTGCCACAATTTGATGTGATAGTTATGAAAAAAATAATGGTTTAGGTGTTATAAAAAATATGCTTATGCAAAGATACTCTAAAGTCTCGAAGATAATTAATTAAATGCCCTAAAGTGGCATACTACTGTTAAGTTTCCTCTCTAACTAGCCATTTTAAGCCGACAATATAAAGATCCATACATAAAATATCTTAAGTAGGTAAAACGCATTAAAAATGAATCCGAGAATTTAAATGGAGTGCTCTAAAAGAGCAGAGATAGGAACACATATTTTTTTTCTTAACTATAAGTTCCTCCTTATGAGCAGAAAATTACAAAAAATTAAGTGATGAATCAATGAGAGGTTGTCATACGTTACAAAAGATGTAATTTATAATGCTCTAATTATGAGGTAGTGAGATAATTTATAGCTTAACCCTCCGCGTTCGGCCCTCGCGATTTCCACGGGATGCAAAATCCGTCTCGTAATACGATTCACGTAAAAATAGCGTGCGTAAGCTTATTTCTCTTATTTTCCATACGGATCTCGCTTTTTCTCCGTCTAGACTGAGACTATTGTAATATTCATATTTCACGTTTGCACCTAGATGGCGCTACAGGCCGAAAACATGGCGGAGAAAATAACGCAATGGAAAACGTCGTGGTACAAAACGTCGTGAGAGGAAAGAAAACAAAGGGAAAACATCGTGGTACAAAATAGTGGTCGAAAATAAAGCGGTTCAAAAACTTCGCAATTTAAAAACATCGCCGTCGAAAATATCGTGGTAAAAAATAAAGTTCCTGAAAATCATCGCATGACGATAACATCGCGCACATGCGTTTTTCAGGTTTTAAAAGTGTTAAATGCATTTTCGCATAATTATTTTA
>KK120135.1:192667-216892 GCA_000611955.2 Stegodyphus mimosarum
CAGCATCATGTGTAACCTATGCAAACAGTTCCAAGATACTGGATCCATCAACAGAAAGCCTAGGCAAAGTCGTCCAAGAGCCACGACGGCCAGAAAAGATCGCTATTTCTCCATTTTAGCGAGGCGTAACAGAGGGGCTACAGCTTCTCAGCTCTCTCGGGATCTGTATGCAGCCACAGGAACCCGTGTAACAAGGGTGACTGTTTCCAAAAGACTGAATGAGAGAGGTTTGTTTGCCAGAAGACAGCCTGTTTGCGTCCCGCTCATGTCTACAGACAGGAGAGTCCGATTAGCATTGTGCAGGCACCATAGTGACTGGATTACGGAACAATAGACGACCGTTCTGTTCACCGACGTGTCCCGTTTTAGTCTAAACACCGATTCTCGCCGTACTTTCATATGGAGAGAGCCAGGGACCCTCTACCTACCCTCCAATGTCCGCGAAATCAACAATTATGGCGGTGGCGGTGTAATGGTCTGTGCAGGCATCATATTGGATGGCCGCACACCTCTCCACGTCTTTGACAGAGGCTCCGTGACTGATGTGAGGTGTAGGGATGAGGTCTGGGAGCCATGTGTTCGCCTTTTCCGGGGTGCAGTGGGCCCCGAGTTCATCTTACAGGACGATAACACGAGGCCACATAAAGCTCTTCTGGTCGACGAATTTCTCGAGAGTGAGGATATTCACCGGATGGATTGGCCAGCCAGATCTCCAGACCTCAATCCTATAGAGCATGTCTGGGACGCTCTAGGGAGGGCCATTGCAACTCGCAACCCCTCTCCGAGAACCATCAGGAACTGAAAAGAGCGTTGCTGAATGAGTGGAACCAATTGCCACAGGCACCGCTAAACTGCCTTATTTCCAGTATGACATCACGCTGCGAGGCCTGTAAGGCTGTAAGAGGGGACCATACCCCCTATTAACCCATTTCTTTTGTGTCTTCTGCAACCGCTGTTTCAGACCTTCAGACTCCCATGAGTGTTACGCACGAACATGTGTGTCTATTATAACTGTTGAATGTTTATTTTGTTTGTATTATATCAACCTATGTTCGCACCAAATTTTATTAAAATCTGTCCAGTAGTTCTGGAGATTGTAGATCAAGTTGAAAATTCTCTTTATTTATTTCACCAGTGTATAATTTGATTCTTCATGAAGATCTGGAAGATATTTTCAGACTCACCGATATAGTATTGAAAGGTAGTATCTATTCTGCACATTAAGGAAAGATTCAATTTCTTTCTTTAAAAAATCGTGCGATGAGACGGAAGCATTTGCTACAAATAATAATGGATCTTTTACTTCAATAATATTTTTTCTTATTTTCTAAATTCGAACTTTTCGGTATAAAAGAAATCATAGTTTATGAAAAGTGAAGAGTTCTTTGCAACTAAATTGTATTTAATATAGTTAAATTAAATATTCCATGCCATTTTGTTATTAATATTTTTGTTGTGTGTATTTAGATCTCAATTACTGTGGCAGCCATCATCCATGTCAAAATTTCGGCACATGTGAAAACGTTGCACCTGACGAATACCGATGTCGATGTCTAAAGGGATTTTCAGGAAATAACTGCGAGATAGGTAAATTCATACTTTATCTGTACATGGGTCGGTTTTATACATGCCTATGAGTATTTCGATTTTTCAATACTTTCTAAGTTATTCCAGTTACTTAACACCTTTTAAAAGGTATACTCTGGTGAGCATCATTTTTCAAATAGTGCATTAAAGCGTGTAATGATGATGATCACGTTTCATACCGTTTTATTTTACTTCAGACATTTTATGTTTCTTAAAATACTTAATACATGTAACATTGCATTAAATAATAAATGTAAGGTATATAGTGCTTATGGAATAAAAATATTAACTTTAAAAATCCCCATTTCATACCTTAATATACGATCCCTCAGAGGCTGATGAGTTCTCGGGGTTCAAAAATGGAGTCTTCATAATCCTTTTAATCGTTATTTTATGAAGTTATGTACGATATATACAATCCTTAAACTATACTCTAAAATTAAGGGATTCACATAAGTAATTTTAAATGGCAATACGGCATTCACATTCTGTCGGCAGCCTTCCTTGCTGTCGTCAAAAGGCATTCCGAGTAAGCAAGATGGGTTGCCATAACATTTGACTCCCTTTCGAGCGCCACTATAAATTTCAAATATTCTACGTCTTCCCTCCCCCAATGAACACTTTCTTCAACAGAGGGTCCAATTATTATCAAAACTATTATTCGGTAAAATTTAAAAAAAAATATTATTCGGTAAAATTTTAAATATTACAACAAAATTATAATAATTACTTATTTCGATAATAATTCAAGTTACTTCAATATGTTATTTGATTCGATAACAATAACAAGTCTAATAATTCTGAAATGTATTATACATCATCAAACACATGAAATTATTCGATGTTAAAATCTCAAATGACAAAAAAAAATGTTATATTAAAAAGAAAGATTACTTAACAAACACTAATTCAATAAATATATAAGTTGCTAACAAATTAATACTCAATTAATAACAATACTTATATATCGAAAAATTAAGCAGGTTTCCACGTGTACATTGAAAACTTCTCAAATGCGTTATCTGTAAACAAAAAACCAAATGCAGCACAATTTGATTGACAAAGTTAAATCAAATAACAAATATATCAATTTTGGACTTCTACTCTTCCATTTTCTCGGCAATCTTCAATCCATGGTAGAAGTATTGATGAATCTGTCCAAGCATCCAGTGAACTGATATTCATGTTTAGACTTTTCTGAATCTTGTTTAGTAATTTGGCCAATAGAACAGCTCCACATAATTCTAAAAGTTGTATTGGTCTTTTTATTATAAAATTGTATAAAAGTTGTATTGGTCTTTTAATTATAAAACTGCATAAAAATTGTACTGGTCTTTTAATTATAAAATTGTATAAAAGTTGTATTGGTCTTTCAATTATTGACTGATCAGTTTTTACAGAGCAGAATCTTATTAAACCATCTCTGCCAGGAAATGTTTCGATAATTCTGTCTAGTTTCCAATAGTTTCGCGATAGTTTGTCATCTTGTATAATCACAGAGTCAATAGTTTTGAATCTGTCAGATTTGTTAAGGGAATTAATGGAATTTTGTGATTTCAAATCTAACAAATATTCGTTTTTCCACCTTTTTCAAAAACGATCTGAATGAGTCTCTCGATAGTTGAATCTTTGCACTAATGTCTCCCTGCTACTTTTAGAGACTTTTCCCGATAGTTTAATTGCAGGTAAGTTCAGAGGTTTATTTCCTAAGATGAAGTGACCGGAGATGCACAAAAGTGATGGGTCTTGAATTCAGAATAGATTCGGTTTCTAAGAATAATGTCTCTAATTCTTCGAGATTGAGATACGTTTTGCTTAAAGCTTTTCTTTAAGCAGTTTTGAAAGAACGTATAAGTCTTTTGTAACCCCCCCAAACCATACTGCCTTTTCAACAATGTATTTCCATTTGATTCCATGCCAGGAATAAAAATTCTTAACATCTGGATGGCTGATTATTCTTCACATGTTTCTGAGATCGATATCAACTCGCTTGAACATCTTTGCATTATCTGTGAAGATTACTGAGCATAAACCTCTTTGTGTGACAAGTCTTCTGAGGGCCAAAATAAATGCTTCAGTTGATAGATTGCTGACAAAATCAAAATGCACGGCCCTTTTGACAGCACAAGTGCACAGTAAGATATATAGCTTAGTTTCGTTGTGTTTTATATACAGCGGTCCAGACCAACTGCAGCAAATGGCTGAGATTGTTCATTTCGAAAATCAGAAAGAAGAGATGTTAGTTGAGCTACAGAACGTACGTTGAAGCGCTTACAAATCACACATTTATTAAGAGCAGAGTTGATAAACTCTCTGCCTTTAATGATCCAAAATTTGCTTCGAATTTGAGTTTCGAGTGTCAGAAATTCCAAAATGAAATACCTTCTCGTGGACATTTCTTACGATTATAGTAACCGGCGGGCGATTGCGCTGATGACTCCATGTAAGGATGACTCCATGACCAAACAAGTTGTTATTTGTTTAGTACATTTGTTAAGGTTGTGTATTACTTAGTGCATTTTTTAAGGCAAAATATATTTATTACAAATTTATGAGAAGGTCCTATACAATATATAATAACATGTGAAGCATAGAACAATTAGTGTAGGTAAGATTACCCTCCTCGTTATGTGAGGATCTTACTAATGGCTAGTCTCTCTAGTCTAGAGTTCCAGAGCATTATGGCGTGTTGTTCTGTTGGAAACAATCTACAGACGGAATTAGTCAGGCTTTGTTAATTTTTCAGTTGTATTTTACATCCTCTGATTCGTTATATCTGAAACAAAATCAGAGGAAAAACAAAATCATTGGTTCGCCAGCCTTCCCGAAATTGGGAGGCTTTGACGACAGCCATAGTGCAGAATGCTAAAATCGCTTGACACTGGTCGTGAAGTTATGTCTGTTGTATTGTCAACTGGAACGAATTACTGAGTTAGCGATGTCAGACCGTGTCGTCTCACACATCGTAACAGCTTGAAAACAGTCATTTGTTGGGGAGCATACACACGATTTTCTCATCTCTGTGTGGTCCGCCACATGATCAATTCAGTGAACTTGTGATTCTTCAGTAAAATGATCAGATGCTTTGCATTAAAGCTTAGATTTGCTCTTTGAAATCTCTCTCCTACATGGCGTGTACCTTTATCATCAACAAATGGATTTAAATCTCTAATTTTTTATTTCTTAGGCATCAATTTTTTCATTTTCAAGAGTCTGACTTCTTCAGGAAAACTGTCGGCTTGAATTCTTTTAAGCCAATAGTTATATGCTTCATCAATATCATCAGCATTTAAAACTAGCTTATATCTGTCTTCCTTTTTCAACATGACGTTCCGAATAAATATCTTTATCCATGCTGTAATACGATAAATGTTATATATAGAACTATATTGTTGCTTGCGTACGGGTTCGTTATGGATTTATTGCAGAAGTCTTTAAAAAGTTAAAAAAAATTTATTCTTTCCACAAGAAATAAATCAAAATGCTGAAATATTTCTTCAGAGATATTCGTACTATATCACAATATCTCAAACGTTTAGCAAAACTCAATTCAAAAACAGAGAAACTAATTCTATCTCACAGCGAAATCGCTACAATCAATAACAGCTTTAAGTAAACAAATAGTTCGCTTACAACAGCTACAACTACAACTGAGATGAGGTGTTTAAATTCGGCTTTTATAAGCTTTTTAAATATTTGCTAGAATGTTCAGATAAAACCTCGATTTTTCTCGATAGCGGAACTCGACTTCCGATTTATTTTAGCGGGACTCAACTTCCGATTGGCTTCTTTCAGTTTCTGAAGCACCTTTCTAAGATTTTCCATATGTTCTTCGAAACTCTTCCCGACGATGATGATGTTATCCAGGTATATCAGACACACTTCGTATGAAAGACCTGTTAAAACAATCTCCATTAGGCGTTCGAATGTAGCCGGCGCATTACATAGTCCATACGGCATCACCTTGAACTGCCAAAGTCCTTGTCCTGTAGTAAATGCCGTCTTTTCTTGGTCATCAGGATGTATTTCTACTTGCCAATATCCACTCTTTAAATCAATTGTCGAGAACCACTTGCTTCCAGAGAGATTGTCCAGAATGTCGTCAGTTCTAGGAAGAGAGTAACTGTCTTTCTTCTTAACCTCGTTCAGCCTGCGATAGTCAACGCAAAATCTAGTTGACCCGCCTTTCTTCTTCACCAGGACGATGGGAGGTGCCCAGGGACTTTCTGAAGGCTCGATGACATTGCTTTCTTGCATGTCCTTTAAAAGTGTTCATTCCTCTTCCTGTTTCGCAATCGGCAGACGTCTTGGATGTTGCTTGATTGGTGGATGATCACCAGTATCGATTCTATGTTGAGTCAAACTGGTTCGACCACGTCGGAAGACAAGTGGGAGAAAACATCTTGAAGATCTTTAATGATACGCTCGGCAGCATTCCTTTCTGTTGGCAAATGTGAAGTTTGAAATTTACAACATTCAGCAGAGTTAATTGTTTGCAGTAAAAGCACCCTAGTATTATGTTATGTGCAGACATTGAAAACAAATAAATTTAAACTCAACAAAATTTATTAACAAGATCTAAAAGTACAATAAATAAATCTATCAAGGAATTTAAAAACAGAATTTCAACATAAATATTTGTCTAGAATTAATTCTTCTCTAGAATTGTCTAGAATAATGTCTAGAATTAATTATGCCCCAAGGGCTTTTCATTCATGTAACATTATATATTTAGCTAATTTAGAATTTTTATCTGTTCCATGGAAACACTTGCCAACTTTCAGCAAGCATATCACTTAATTACACTAGGTAATAAATCCCTCTTTACTTGACTGAAAAGAATCTTATGCAACTGGCAAAGAAAAATATCCCAATATACTTTCAAATTGAGAAGAATAGGTCATAGCTGTAATTATCTTCATCACCCAAAAAGAACAGGATGATTCACACCGCTGCACCTAAACACTTGTGCCGATATCGCTCCTCACATTTATCGAACACCGGAGTTGCCGAAAGTCGACGTCTCACTCCTGCTTCTCACTTATGACCCCATTCCACGAGCCGGACCTCTAGAGTTTAAACTGGAAGAGATATCTCACTCATGACGGCGTTCTACGGGCCGGACGTCTGAAGCTTAAACCAGAAGAGGCATCTCATGCTGGACGGCGTTCCACGGACCGAACGTCGGAAGCTTAAACCAGGAGAGGCATCTAACTCTGGACGGCGTTCATCGACTTGGCGGCAGCAGCAACTGGGAGCAATGCAGTCAGGAAATAGAAGCGATCAAGTCTGACTGACTGACTGATGTGGTTTTTGCTGGGATGCAGCACAAAGTGTCGCTTGTCCAGCTCGATGAATTTATGCCAAAGGCACGTCACAGTAGAAACTATCTTCAATTAAAAAACAAGTCCATAGTCCGCAGGAAGAGAGGAAAAGTTCCAAGCATCACAGGAAGGTGAAGACATCAATCATAGCATAACGAGGGGACACCGGTGGCGCCATCTATTGAGAACCCTGTGAACTAATTTAAAGAAGAAAAATAAAATAGTTAATCATCATACATACACAGACAGAATTTTACATGTCGGGCAGATCAGTTACTAATTCCAGGGCAAGAATAATTCTTTCATTCTTCGGAAGCGTCTTGCATTTTTCAACAAATTCAATAAACTTGTCTATAAACTTCAGCATAGGCTCTTCCATTGTAAGTCCTTTTGTAGCGTTTTTAACTACATCAGAAAATGATCTTTTGGAAGGCATCTGTTCCTCTTTAGCTTGTGCAGGCAAAGTCTCAATATTTTCTTTCACCAATTTTTTCGGCTTTGGCACGTGCTTTTTCTTTTCAGCGGCAACATGTGTTTTCGGACGAAACTCGCAAGTCCGAGACGACGCAACATGATCCAAATTGAATTTGCGCAAGTTGGTTTTTCTTCTTTCGGGAGTTTGCAGGTGTAAGTCAGGTGATCCTGGCCACATTTGAGGCATCTTGGCAGATTATTGCAGAATAACTGACCGTGACCATAGCGCTGACATCTGAAGCACATCAAAGTGCGCTTATTCGTCCTAAATTTGCGTACGGAAATACGCAAGTTCAGCAGCTTTTTTCTTTTGTAAATCAGTCTGCCGGTATCAGTCCTCTTGAGTGATACGAAGAAAACAGGCAGCTTGATTTCCTCATCGTTCGTTTTCCTAGTGAACTGCGAGACGCGGAGCACAGGAAATCCATCTTTTTTGAGCTCAGCTTCGATATCCTTCACGAGTGAGTCATCAGATAGGCCACGTATTACAACTTTCAGTGGTGTATCCTTCTTCGAGCAGAACGTGCTAAACTGTACTTCGTCTTTCATCAGTACAGCTAAAGCTTTATCTCTGTGCTTGGAAGAGGCAAAGTAAACAATTATTTTGTCTCTTGTCAGTACTCCATCGAAGTCTTCAATGTCATGTTTGACAAATAATCCTCTTATGAAACCCCATTTGGTTTCCGGACGGGGGAAAATAATGGGTGGCAGCTTTTCTTTCCTATTTGCTGAATCCGAAATTTTGTCAGTATCATCAGATTTCGGTTCAGGTTCAGGAGCCTTCGTAGTATCCATGCGCTCGTCGAGGCTTGGTGTGTCTTCTAATGCATTAAAAGCATTTTTTGTAGCAATTTCTGCCGCAGGGGGGGCAGTAGGTATCTTCTTTTTATTAGGCGAATTCTTAACCTCAGTATCAGAATTTGCAGCTCTTTTCACTGTTTTTTGCGGCTTGATCCAACCATCCGCGTCACCTTTGTCGGTTTCAGGAGTTGTTTTCTTGAACATTCTCTGTCTTCTAAGCTTTTGTCTCCTTTCAAGTTCAATTATGCATTCATCATCTTTCGGGAACTGTTTGGTATAATTAACGTCATAAAATTGAGTACGATCATACCCCACTTTATCCATAAGCTCATAAAATCTCCTTTCTGCGCGTAACAGCTCGTCATTAACAGGACTTCCTCGGCTAGCAGCAGTCTGGAGTTCTTCTACTAACTTCAATGCTTTAAACATTTCTTTATCTTCGGGATCATCCTCACGATGCCCAAAACCGGCAGTGAGAAAAGCATAGGCTTGATCGACGAGAACAGGTCGCCGACGCTGTTTTGGCATGATAGCGAACAGGGACGTACGAATACGCACGGAGCAGCAGAATAAGCAACCTTCACTGGTGAAAGCAACCCTCCGAATGAGCCGCGATCAAGTCAGTGCGGTGCGAGCTATTTAAAGCACGTAGTCGAGATGACGTCATCCTCGACTAGCCAGTCAGCTATCGGCACGAATTCACTCTCCGAATGACGCAACGTAATTTTCACCCGTCCATATTAAGTAGACGAAAAATGCAAGTGTGTGCATATTAAGTGGCATGCCTGAAAATAAAGTCTCAAAAGAAAGTTAATATCCCAAGGAGGAGAGATGATGCAAAGGGTTAAAAGAAAAATAAGGCCATATATGCAACACTTTCTTCATCGTTTAATTGCGCATTCTGCAATAACTCCGATGTAATGCTGTCTGAAGACACGGTTTCTGGGATGTTACTTTTTCTTTCAACGTTGGTTACTGAAGTACTTTCTGCAACCACCTCACCTTTCTTAATAACTCTCGCCTTGTCAGTTACATTGGCAACTCTCACCGGGATAACGGTCCTCGATAGGTCGACGAGTGCTAAAGCTATTAGTACTCCTTTAGGGCTATTACAATTCTTGGGATATTCCATGACGCCGTAGCGGAAATTTCCATTTTCGGCTATGGATCCAGCAAACAAAACTTCTGTTCTTGCCGATATTGTGATATCGTCTTGAGCTATGATTTTGTAGATAGATTTTTCTCCTTTATCATTAATCCTGAATAAGGTTATGCCTTCAAAGGCACAATGCAGTTCGTTATTTTTAAATTCCAAGGAAAAATTGTATTTCCTTAAAAAGTCCAATCCGAGTATGCAAGGGTCTGTAATTTCTGCTACATATGCCGTGTGATGGTAGGTGGCACTTCCAAACGTTATGTTAACATTTAATTTTCCCTCTATATCGATCTTCTCGCCGGACACAGTCTGGAGGGTAACGCAGGGTGGCGTCCAGATAAATTTACCTTCGAGTTGTTAAGCCAAATCTTTTCGGATGATGGTAACATTGGCTTCCGTGTCGATCGTCATATTACAAGGAACTCCATTGATGTGTCCCATGATGAAAAGTCCGTTACTGCCGCCACTCACTGCAGAAATCAGAAGGGATTTAAACTGGAGCTTTTCATTATCTGGCAACCTCCGCCCCGCGAAATGGCCACGAATTACTTTCCCTCCTTCTTGATGTGCGCGGTCTTAACATCCGTGCCCTGAGGTGTTTTGCAGTTTATTCGAATATGCCCTTCAGCACCGCAGTTATAGCACTTTATGTTTGGTTTCTTGTCACCAATATTCCGTGTCAAGGCATTTACTTTTCTGGTTAAATCATCTAGGTGAGCAGGCATTTGATCACTCGTTTCTTGTATGTGAGCAGCTCTGATTGGGTGACGGTCTCTACGAGTGGCTTGCTGTGTTGCCTCGAATTTCATGGCGTACACTACAGCGCTTTTCAAGTCCTTGACATAAGCCATTCGCAGTGCTTTTTGTATTTCAGGATCCCGGATGGCGTTGATGAAATATTGCAGGAACAGGATTCCCCTTGTTTCTGTCGGACACTCCGAAAAGGTGAGGTGGGACAGCCTTTCGTGGTGAGCTTCTGGCGTGTTTCTGTAGGCTTGCTTCTGTTGACGGGATTTTAACTCAAGCCTACTGTATATCTTTTAAACACTTCTCTCCGAAACGCAGCTCCAAAGCGCCGGACAGAGCTTCGAAGTCTAGTCTCTGGTTTTCGGGAAGCGTCTGCAGGATACCTGCTGCGTCTGCTCTAAGAGAAGCGGCGAGATGACAGGCCTTAGCTTGGGAATCCCATCCATTCGCATCCGACACTATAGAAAATTGTGTCTTATACACTTGCCAAGAGGTCTTCCCATCATATGTGGATAACTTCAGGGAGGAACGAGAAGGCACGGATAAAAATTTAAATACTTAATAATTGCTTCCTGCTGTCGTGGCGAATTTCTTTGTATCAACTTCCTTGGCGATCGAAGAAACCCTGTCATCAATTTGTTTTCAACAACAAATGTGGCACAAACTCTTCCTTTGATTTCTTCTCTGACAGAAGAAACTCTGTAACATATTTGTTGTTCCAAGGTCGAAACTCTTTCTTGAATTTCTCCAACTTTGTGTTCAACTGTATCCATTCTTCCTTCCATAGACTCGAAGTTGTTTTCTATCATACATGCTGTTTCTCTTTTCATTTCTTCTTGACCTAATCTCATTTCTTGTTTAACAGATTCTTCCATTTTTTCTTGAACATTCATTTCATCCCTAACAGATGCTTGACCAACTTTCATCTCCTCTTTAAATGCAGCAAAGGCTGCCATAAATTGCCTTAATTGTTCTTCCATCGCTCTAGTTAATGGCATTTAAAAAATCCCACTTCTGACACCAAAAATTGTTACGTGCGTACGGGTTCGTAATATATTGAATGCACACCCACTTCTGACACCAAAAATTGTTGCGTACGTACGGGTTCGTTATGGATTGAATGCACAAGTCGTTAAAAAGTTAACAAAAATCTATTCTTTCTGAAAGAAATAAATCAAAATGCTGACATATTTCTTCAGAGATATTCGTACAATATCACAATATCTCAAACGTTTAGCAAAACTCAATTAAAAAACAGAGAAACTAATTCTATCTCACAGCGAAATTGCTACAGTCAATAACAGCATTAAGAAAACAAATAGTTCGCTTAAAACAGCTACAACTACAACTGAGATGAGGTGTTTAAATTCCGATTTTATAAGCTTTTTAATTTTTTACTGGAATCTTCTGGTAAAACCTTGATTTTTCTCGATAGTTGTGGATGGCAACAGCAATTACGAGATATTTATTTATTAAATGCATGCGCTCTCGTATTTTTAATTTTCCGACGTCGCTAAATCGTCTGCGTTGCACCGGAAAATAAAACTATTTTAATTTAAATTCTAAATAAATAGCCAAATAAATATGAAATCCGTAATAATATTTAAATTCTAAGGATGAGTTTGGGCATTATTTGTATTAGTGCTGTACATTGATATCTCACATCTCAGTTTCCTTTCTTCATTTATCTTCTCGTCAGAAATGTCTTGATTTTTAGTTTTTGACCAGTATTCTTCGGACATTCTCAGCTAACTTGAACCGTTGAACCAAAAGGTTGTTTGCAATAATTCTGGAAATACGGAACCTCTAGAGATCACATCAGCTGGATTTTGAGCTGAAGGAAAGTGATTCTAGCAATGAGTTGGAATAAGATCTTGAATTAGTGAAACTCGATTGGCCACAAAAGTCTTCCATTTTCTCGACAAGTCTTCAATCCATGATCAAATTATTGATGAATCTGTCGAAGCACGCATTGAACTGATATTCATGTTTAGATTTTTACGAACCTTGTTTAGTAATTTGGTGAATAGAACAGATCTATATAATTCTAAACAAGGCAGTGACACTTGTTTTAATGGTGAGACGTGGCTCTTTGATACCAGAAGCTGAATACTTGTTTCTCCATCTGCATTTCGACATCGTAAATATACGGCAGCTCCATAAACCCTTTCAGATGCATCTGAAAATCCATGGAGCTGAACGGTAATAGAATATTCAGTCATTACATATCGTAGTATTTTCAACCTTTCGAGATTAAAAAATGCATTTCTAAAGTGTTGATATTCTGATTTTAGTTCATCTGGAAGTTCTTCATCCGAACAAAGTCTAGCTATACAAAGTTTCTGGATGATTAATTTGGCTAAAACAATAACTGGTCCCACGAGACCAAGATAGTCATATAGTTTTTGAAACTTCTGAAGTTGTTTTTTAGTTATATTTTCAGTTTCTGTGGTAAGGCGGACATTAAAAAAGAAATAACCAGATGCTGCATACCAGTGCATTCCTAAAGCCTTATACAGTCTCCCATGCTTGGGTCTTATAAACTCATGGGGTCTAGAAAGACTGTAGAGGAATTATCCTCGTCTCTTTAACTGTAGACAGACAAAGTCAGAAGAAGGATGTAAATAGCCCTTTTTATTCGATCACAAAGAATTAACAGTTGGAAAAGGAGAGCGACAGAAAATTGCTTTAACTCAAAATTAACTATTAGTCAAAATAAATAAATAAGTCCCCACAGCCTTCGCTGAATTATCCGTATCAATAGCAAGTGAGCTGTTGGTTTCAATGTAACCTTCAGGTTAAGAATCCAATAATTTTGGTTCATTTGACGACCATTTCTCGAACTGGAATCCACCAGAATCAAGAAGTAAAATTAATTCCTTCTGTAACTGCGATCTGAAAGCTCATGGAATTAGTCCCACTGAGTAAATCGTCAATGATAGAATCTCCCAACAGGATATCTTTAGCTTCTAGAAGTTTTATATCTTCGTGAGCAAGTTCTTGAAGAACCTTTACAGCTAAATACGGATCGGAGGAGATACCCATAAGTAACTGCGATATTCTTCCAATTTATTATTAGGAGACCTTTCTTCATGCTATTCTTTGTAAATCAGCATCAGAGTCAAATACTAACACTACTCGGTACATTTTCGCGATATCTGCATGAATGGCATATTAGTAACAACGAATCGAATCAAAATGTCAAAGCTATCATCTTGCAATTTAGGAACAATCATTACTGTATCATTGAGTGATATACCGGATTATGTTACTATCAAAAACAACTCTAAGAGCAGTTGTTGCACCATCCTTTTTCATTATAAAGTGAATAGGTAGATAATTTGTTTTATTTAGCAATTCTTTTCTCTCATGAGGTGGTATAATTTCCATATGATTTAACTTGAAATGCGTGTCCATGAACTCATTATATTCATTTTTCGATATTTTGAATTTCTTTCTAATCTTTGTTCAACGCTGAGAAATTTTTTTATAGCCATCGTTTTTCAAAAACCAAAATTTTTATCTTCATTATTTATTGGTAACTTAACATGAAATCTACCGTTTGGAAGTCTAGTGTACGTTTCATAAAAGTGCGCCTCACTCTTATTTTCTTCGGGTGTGAGGTAATTTTTTGGTTTAATGCCTTCAAACTCCTAGAACTTACGAAATGAATCATTAAAATTTTCAGTAACAGGCACTGATTCAGAAATTGAAACAAAAATTTTTGAATATCGACGGAATTGTGATTTATTACTTGCATTTCCGCTGAGAGTGTTCCCGAATAGAATTTCGATACAGTACACACCCTTTGAAATTTGTTTTTTATTTCCTGTGTTTACTTTCTAGAAGGCATCTGCTCCAGTTTGAATGTCTACCCTTGGTCTCAAGCTAAATGAAGACATCTGTTTCAATTATTCATTTTTCGAACGTAATTGTTTATTCTTTTGTTCGGAATAGTAACACATGCATTCGTAACATTATCAGCAACAAAGAGTTCAAGGTTGCTGCCTTTTTTGCGAATCGTCAACATTTACTAGCTCTACCATAGTAATCGCATAAATCTTTTCAGCTGGGTTTCTAGAACCGAAAGTAAATACCTTCAATTTCTCTGTAGGTAGCTTCAACTTAGTTACAAACCTCTTCATGTATAAAAGACTTAGCTTAAGTACTATCTAACAATACAGTTACACTTTCTGATTTGGAAGGATTGATTCTTCTGATTGGATTATTTTTGTTATACCAAGTTTGTAATAAACTAGGTTTACTTTCAACAAATTTAATTGAAACTCAACGTTAGTTTCGTTCCTTGATGTTTACAATTTTCTTTTCAGTTGATAATCCTTGCGTAATGTATCCCTGTTTGAATGGTGGTACGTGTTCAGAAATAAATTCGACATATAGCTGCACATGTACTCAAGGATGGACTGGAAATCGTTGTCAACAAAGTAAGCATTTCATTTTTCTCTAATAAAGTAAGGATACTGCACTTTCCCCTCAATTTTGATTGAAATAAGTTCTTTTATTATTTTTCATAATATTTTCTCTTCTCAAGTCAAGGGAATTTCTTTTTTTTTTTTAATTAACACAAATTTTCGAACTTCAGTTACTAGAAATCATTTATTTTTAGATGTGAATGAATGTGAATCGGCCCCCTGTTTTAATGGCGGAACATGCATAGATTTTGTCAATGGTTATCACTGTCTGTGCATGCCAGGCTGGGAAGGAGACTCGTGTCAAGATGGTAAGTACAGGAAATACTTTTTTGGGGGCACATCATTCACCGTAACGATAAAGAACGGAGTTTTGTCTAGATTTATTTAATTACAATAATATAATAAAAATTAGTTGGAAATAAATAACATTTAAATTTTCTAATACGTAAATTTTTTTCAGATGCTAATGAGTGCGATTGGCAGCCATGTGTAAACGCTGTAGGATGCCACAACCATGAAGGCGATTATGAATGTGAATGTCAAGATGGCTGGGGAGGAAAAAATTGCACGATAAATATCGATGATTGCGTTGGACACTGTCAGAATGGAGCAACTTGCATAGATTTAGTAAATGACTATCACTGCGCATGCCTTCCTGGGTTTACAGGAAGGGACTGCCAAACGAATATAAATGAATGTGCCAGTAATCCTTGCATTAATGGAGGAGAATGTGTTGACTTTATAGCAGGATATAGATGCATATGCCCTGTTGGTTATAAAGGATTGCAATGTGAGGTGAGTGTTCAGTGTTTTATTAATGAATAAATTTAAGAATATTGTGAACACTGAAATATGTTTCATTGATATTTTAAAATCTATTCTCAATTGAGGAGCCTATATGAAAAACCCTTTCTTTATCATAAAAAAAATTATTTGCTTCATATCTGAAATTAAAAGAATAATATCGTTGCTCGAAAGAGTAAGTTTTCTCCGGAGCTTTGTAGAGTCATTCGGTTTGTCGAAGAATGAAAGGTGAAAAATGTGCAGTGCCATCTCCGTGACACTGGACCTTCCCATTGCTAGCCAGACCTGCTTTCCAACTACACCACGAAAGCTCGCGGTAAGCTCGGCGAAAATATCTTACATACTCCCACTCTTAAAGGACGACTGGGAGACCCAATCGCCAAATCCTGGTGGGGACGAATCATCGCCCACAAGTAATAGAAACGATGAAAGTAGAAGTGATACTAAAAGCGAAAATAATAGGCTAATGGAGTTAATAAACATAAAACCCCACAATTTGATTCATAAGTATTTTTGAAAAAAATGTAACGAAGAGTCAGTGGAAACACATCTCGGTGGGCAACGTGTGACAATAATAAAAAAGTAGTTACATGAGACACAACGACTGCATCCTAATTTGTCGTTTCTCCATTTCAAAACAAATGTGAGCACATTCCGTTCTAGAAAACACAGCGCGAATTACAGACGCACCAATATCAAATAGCACTGGTCATTTACTAACCAATCAAGTGTTCTAGCCATTTCTTCGGCCAAGCCCATAAAAAAAAAGTCTCAGGATTACAAGACATTAAAGCCACACAAAACAATCATTCGTGTGGGTTATTAGTCGCTTATAATGCTGCAAATGTTCATAATTATCAATTGGATTAAAAGGTATTTTCTTCCTTCTTCCTAAGTGTAACGGTAGCACACTCGTCGCGTATTCGAGAGGTGCAAGTTCGAGTCCCGGCGAGGGCATTGCTCATTTTTCACATCTCTTGCTTTAAAATAACCTAATGACTCTAAAGGATATATTATAAATTAAATGCATTTCAAATCATAGCAATAAAGAGAAGCAATTGAAAAAATCAAATTACATTTAAATTATTAAGAAGAGCGTATATTTCTGTCAGATCGCTCAGTTTGTTAAGCAGTAAATTACACCATCCTAGAAACAATCTGTCAAGCTACGTGGGAAATGAATTACTGGAGACTTAATGTTTTGCGTAGTGGAAGTATTCCCAAGTTCCGTGGATGATAAATGCATTAATATATGCATTGTCATGCATTACATGCGTGATCCTTACATTCATATAATGTATTACACGCATGATAATGCATGTTATGCTAAGCTCTAAAAATTTTTTAGACTTACGCAAGCTTCAAAATATCGAGACTGTAACAATGTTAAATAATTTTAAGAACAATGTCAAGGAGAAAAAAGAAATGGAAAAATAAATAACGACTTTCAAAGATATCTGTTACATTATTTATATATTGTTAATATTGGTGTGGATTTAGAACTGCTTAACAATTAGAAATTTTAGATTTAATTAACTGACTTTTTAAAATAAAATGAAAACTAGAGACAGAAAATTGTAAATCTGAGATGAGATAAAACTGTTATATTAAGAAGATTAATAATATTAACCTAGAAAGTAAGAATAATATGAAAACTGAGTTATAAACTGATATCAGTATTTTTTCTGATACCTGCAATGCATTTTAGACTATCCAAAGTCTTAAAAAAATAAGATAATAAACTTGAAAAACAGACAGTTCACATGATCTGTCAACTGACTGGTAGGACCGGAGCAGTCGAATTTAGGGGTGCAAAATGTTTAGAATTAGAGAGATGGTGCGGCAGAATTGCACTAGGCGGTGAAGTCTATTGCCGGCCCTGCTGTCAGTAACCGATCTAAATACCATTTAATTAAGAGAAATGATTAAAAGTTCAAGTACTTTATCTTTGTGATTTAAATGCCTTTTGTATGCTCTGTTTATTTTACGGATATATTTCTATTATATATTTCAGATTGATGTGGATCTCTGCAATCCTAATCCATGCAGAAATGGTGCGTCTTGTTTCAATATGCAAAGAGATTATTACTGCCATTGTTTTAGCGACTTCTTTGGAAAGAATTGTTCTTATCGAAGACATGATTGCTCTCAACCATTTTGTGAAGGTACTAGATGTATTGTATGTATTGTAAAATAAGGAATCTAGCCTTCTAATTTTTTTTCAATAATTTAAATGAAAGATGTTTTTTAATGTGAAACGTTACCTTTTGCCATACCTGTTTCGTCCAGCTTTTTTAAAAATCATTAAAATGCGACTTTCTATTCAGAAGACATCATTTTATTATGATTAATATGTCTGATAGACGTTAGCTTATGTTTATTAGAGCGCTTAATTTTTCAGCTAAGTGCTTTAATATATGCATGTAATATTAGTATTTCTCAAAATTTAAGATATCGGAGACCTCTGAAAATTATTAATTTGTTAATCATTTGGTAATATTCTAATTGCTGAGGCATTATCCGTCTTATTACATAGGACAGATATTTATAATGCCGTCTAATTTAAGTATTTCTTTATTTGATTCTCTACTTAGCGTAAAATATAGTAATTAAAAATAGTCCAAGGACGAACCCATGTAAGGCGATTAATTGCGTAGCTAATATTAGGAAAATATGTTATCACAGTCAGTAAAATACTATCACGCTGAAAATTATTAAATAACAGGAAAAAAACATTTCCACATATATTCTTTTTCTTGAGATGAAGTTTGTTTATTATACAGTTTATTATTTTATTATTCGCTTTCTCATTTCTTTCAACCGACAGACGTACGTTATCAGTTGCCGATAAAATTGTGGTCACCGAATACTCATTTAGAAATTACAATTCAGGCTAATAATTTAATTACGGAAATAGAAGCTGAATGTCTAATTCTTCCTAAGAATGTAACTGGTCATATACACTAGTGTGCAAAAATTAAGGACGAGACGGTTTTTTCAATATAACTTTGTACAAAAGCTTTCCAAATCAACACATTTAATACCGTAAGATCCCCAATACGTAAGGACATGAGTAATGTAAGCAACACTTACTAAAAGCGAAATCAGAGGGATAAAAAGAAGCTTTATTGAAAAAGTAGCATGGAGCGCAATGCGACTGAAGGCCGAAACATTCCTGTGATGGGTGTCCAGCAAGAAACATCCGGTCTTTAATAGGGGATATGATCTCCCCTGACTGCTAGGCAGGTTTCACGTCATTTTTGCATGCTGGATATGTGGTTGTTAATGAGCTGTTGAGACACTGCTGTTCGTTCCTCTTGTCGCACCAATCGCAGTTTCGGAATCGTTACTGGCGATAAGTTACGTGCTGCCACGGGTCTCCCTAGTAAGTTCCGTACATGCTTGACGGGATTTAGATTCAGAGACCTTGTCGACCAATCCATGTGTTCAATATCTTCACTCTCCAACAGCTCTTCGACAGTAACTGTGCGATGAGGTGGAGCGTTGTCGTCCATGAAGAGGAACTGAGGACCCATAGCCCTTGTGAAAAGACGCATGTAAGGAAGAAGAACCTCGTTACAATAGCAGTCCCAGGTGACGAACCTCCTTGGGAGATATGAAGGTCGGTCCGGCTACCAAGCATTATGTCTGCTCGAACGAGAACTCCGCGACCTCCAAAACAGTCCCTTTTGATGATGTTGAAGGGGTTATTGCGTGTTCCCCGCTCTGTCCAGACGTGTATGTGTCTAGAATCGCAACTCGGACTAAATCTGCTCTCATCTGTAAAGAGTACTCGTCCCCATTCATTGTCTCTCCAATTCCGGTGTTCCCGACACCACAGAGAACGCCTTCTCCGATGGGCAGGCGTTAGAGGTACACACCGTACAGGGCGTCGTGCAAACAGACCACCACCGTGCAGTCTTCTGGCCACGGTAAAACGCGATATCGGTCGTCCAGTCGCCTGTGTCATGTGTCTAGCTATTTCTCCCGCTGTCTGCCGCCTGTTTCTTCTGGCCTGTAAGGCAATATACCGGTCATCTGCGGGTGTGGTTCCTCGTGGACGACCACTACTAAACCCCCGGATAGCTGTTCCTGTAGTATGAAATTGTCTCCAAAGTCGTGAAACGATGCTGTGAACAATTCCGAACTCTGCAGCCACACTTGTCACACTGCAGCCTTCCTGAACTCGTCGGAAAACATCACACAAGCCCACTGTTGCGGTGTCCACAATGCATGCTCTCTACTCCAGGCTAACCGCAGGCGACAGTGATTTACAGTAAGTGATACGCATCTGACAAGTCTACGAGCATATAGACCAATCTGCCCTAAGCGTCTGTACACGCTCTGCCTTGAAATTGTCGTACCAGTGGCTGAAGAGAGCTGACGAGACAGGTCTGAGGCTGCGCTCCGCCTGTTTCTTTTGGCAGTAACTGCCAAATACCGGTCCTCATTCGGCGTTGTAACTCTGTGGCGACCTGTGCTGTAACGTCTACTCACATCACCATCATCTTGGAATCGTTGCCAAAGCCTGGAGATGACACTCTGGGCAATTCCAAGTTCGTCTGATACTTCCAGTTGGGTACGCACGTCTTTTTTTAGATAATATCAAAGGTTCCACTGCCCAAGAAAGTAGAAGATTCCAAGAACATATTGCTTACACTACCAGCCACCTATCGCCACCAGCTTGAAGAGTTGTCATTCAACGATATGGGTCTTTGAATTCTTTTTGGCTGTGCATCGAGCCGAACAAATTTCTCCAGTAGTCAGTGGTGTTGTTTTGGTTTTCTTAGGTCCTCAGTAAACATGATTGCGTATTTTTCAGTGATATCACAAGTACTTTTGATAGTCTGCTGTTATTAAAAGTCATCTGTTGTGAGTGAAGATATATGTTGTGAATGTACCCGAATTGTATTGAGCTGCGATCTGACATGTTCTTGCACTTCTAGTGCTGTAGACGGACGATACTTGCCAGCCAACTTTCATCTCTTTTGTTCACCAGCATTTTCCGAATGGAATGACCGTTATTACCATAGATTTTTTGTTCAATTGTCACTATCTGAATCCCCAAGATACTGTTGCACGAGAAAAGGCTGGAATATTAGACGTTTCAGATATGCTAGAACCGAGTTCTCTTGCAAACATGGTCATATCTCATGCATACCGAGTCTTTCAGATCTTACCCATTTTCCGAAGTGTAATATCCATTTCTTCTCAATAATTACCATTCCCTCTCAAAATGAGGGCAGTTTATATAAGCAGTTCTTGGCTGTACCTCACTAGCAGCCTGGCCAGTGTCACAAGAAGGGATGTCTAAATATATTAGCTACTCAATGTATGCAGATTATAGTGAAGTTTGCTTTTCACTAAAATTAAGTCTTTTGATTTAAAAATTGTCGGTAATACTGTAAAATTTCACTAAACCGAATCCTGCTTAACCCTTCCTCTATCAAATTTTCTCTTATGCATGACTGTAATTAATTGATAGAGGACTGCACTATTATCTCATGATAAGTTATTTTCTGATTCCTCCAATTCGGTTTATGTAAATTTGACCAATTTGTTTACTACCAGTGGAAAAAATCATAATGTTGATACACAGTCCAGTCACATTAATGTGACCACCACGTACTTTCCATGTCAGAGTTAAATAACCAATCACAGAAGGCAGGTGGCAGCACAGTGCAGTTGAGCGTATATAAAGGGTGTGTGAGGGCTTCGGAAAACATTTCAATCGTTGGCGTAATGCAGAAACGAAGCGATTTATCCGACTTCCAAAAGGGCATGATCATTGGCTTTCGGGCCAAGGGTGGAAGCATTTCCGAAACGGCTGAGTTTGTGAACTGTTCGCGTGCCGCCGTGGTAAAAGTGTACCGTGCATGGCAAAATGGGACTGTCCAAAATCAGCGACGTGGCAAATGTGGTGCACCACGGGCCATAGATGACAGAGGCGAACGACGGTTGCGGAGATGCGTTCGGGCAGATAGACGGGCTACCGTTGAGCAACTGACCACCAAAATGAACCAAGGGGCTACCAAAAGTGTCTCCCAAAGTACTATTCAGCGAACATTGCTGCGTCTGGGCCTCCGAAGCAGACGCCTGGTTCGTGCACCTATGCTGACTGCTGTTCATCGACGGCGAAGGCTAGAATTTGCACGCCAGTACAGCAGCTGGACGTCCACTGAGTGGCGACAGGTTGCGTTTTCGGATGAATCGCGTTTTATGCTCCATCGGACAGATGGACGTTGGCGTATAAGGCGTGAAACCTCTGAAAGGAACCACCCTGCAACCATTGCCGGAACGGTCCAAGCTGGAGGCGGGAGCATTATGGTCTGGGGAATGTTTTCCTGGCATTCTCTAGGTTCACTGATCATTGTGGAAGGCACAATGGATCAATACAAGTACGCATCTGTCCTTGCGGACCATGTTCACCCCTACATGCGCATTGTTTTTCCTCAGGATGATGGCATCTTCCAACAGGACAATGCGAGGTGCCATACAGCTGCCAGTGTACGTGCGTGGTTCGAAGAGCACCAGGATGAGTTTACCGTCCTCCCCTGGCCAGCAAACTCACCTGACTTAAACCCAATCGAGCATCTGTGGGACCATCTCGATCGAGTTGTTCGCGCCATGGATCCTCAACCGCGTAATCTAGCGCAGCTGGCCACGGCATTAGAGTCGGCATGGCTCAACATCCCAGAGAACACCTTCAGGGACCTATGTGACTCTCTTCCTGCACGTCTCGCAGCAGTCCGCTCTGCGAAAGGTGGTTAGTCTGGCTTTTGACAGATGGTCACATTAATGTGACTGGATTGTGTATAAGCTAACATTATCCCTTTATATCTAACATTATCCCTTTAGATTATCTTTGCTGGCTATAAATGACCTGTTGGTAGTGAAAGTATTAACCGAAATTATAAAACTAACTTGGAATTAGTAAAACCGAATATAAATCATATACAATTATTTTATTCATTTTTTTTTCATTTTCTTATTACTTAAGACTAATCACTTTTTGTAATGTATACAAAAGGTCGCAGTGTATTGAATGCTAAAATAATGAAATCTCTGTGGAAGAGATGAGTTATAAAAGCTTACAATCTTTAATAGGCTGTACCAATTAAAATTTGAATAGGATTAAAAGATTTCTCTAAAAATGAAACTCCCAAAAAGGAAAACATCAAAGAATTAAATAAATTATTTTAAAGAAATTCTAGCAATAAATTCCCACTAAATTTTTGCCATTCTGTGTGGAAATTAGACAGTGACCTATCAGATCATCAGTGTTTTAGAACTGGATTTCTGAAAATGAAAGCTTACAGTAACTTAGAGAGCTTATAAGTTTTTTAAACGGCATGTTTCCATAAATTGTGTATTCTTGTAAGTACTTCTGTATTTTAACTACAGTTCATTATATTTCGATAGTATTCATCTTTAATTACAGCGGCATATTATTTTCTTTACATGATTTGAATGAAAATTAAAAGCTTAAATTTTTAAGAATTCTGCTTGTATCAAAATGATTTCAGATGCATACAAGAATAATATCAATGTCAAAAATGAAGTGTGAAAATTAAATTATAATGAAAACGAGCCTTATCTTGAGCTATCAGAGGAAAAAAAGGACGTGTTAATTGGAATAATTTAATCCAATTTCCTTTGGATAAATATATTTCTAATATATAACTAAACTTTCTTTCTAAGCTTTAAATAACCGGCTTCAAAAAGTATTAAACTTCATTCCTTTCCTAAACAATTTTAAAAAAAGATCTTTCTAATATTTTGTATTGAATTGTTGGATGATACTTTTATTCATTTTTAAAATAAATTTCCAGGTTTGGATAGCTGTGTAGCTGTCATTTCCTCCAATGAGTCTTCTGTAGAGATTGTCAAGAGTAATGTATGTGGAGAACATGGAAAATGCATTAGTGAACCTTTTTCTGATTTCAGCTGCGTTTGTGATCTTGGATATACAGGCCGCTATTGTCACGAAAGTATGTAATCACTCATTTTTGTTTAAAAAAATCTATGTGTTATTCAACATCAAGTAAAGATTACCTGCTAAATTCTGCAGTTCGGTTTTCTTATTTTAATTTTAATTCCAACTACATAAATTTATTATGTATCAAACTTAATTTAATGCAGACTAGAATCATCCTGGCATAAAAAAATCTATAAAATGGGATATAAAAATAGACTGGTGCTATGTTTTTTAGTTATTATTTTGTATTGCTGGGCAGCTACATTTTTATATATTTTTAATGTTTTTGTGATCTCTTTTCATTTCAGTCATAGCTTTTATAGCCTATTGTCCTGTGAAGTTTAAAGTTGAGATTTCAGTTATATCAGCGAAATTTTAGTTCAAAACCTTTTGCAGAAAAAAAGGTGTAACTCTTTGCTATCTCGCGGTTTTTGTCGGCTAATCAGCGTTTCGATTTCATAATGGTAACTTGCCTTTTAGCAAATGTGTATTTCCATTTTACATTTTTGGTTTTCAATTAGATCTTTCATTTCTTCAATTAATATAGGGTTTGAGCTATTGCTTGAAGATAGAGCGCTTTGACTCTTAAACAAGATTAATAGATATCCGGCTTCTGAAGGTCATGTCATTCTGTCCTTCTGTGATTTCTAAAATATGTAGAAATGTCCGAATTTTTCTTAAGCGTTATTAGTGTTTATTAAAAATCAAAGAAGACTATGGTTAATAGGAAATCTCCAGATTACTGAACCAGTTCATATCTTCAAATATCTAAAGAGCCACGAGGAAAAGTTTGCATTTCATTCATCAATATATTATTTCTGTATAATCGTTATCATTACAGTATCTGAAATATCTAGAAGTAAGAATATGGAAAACAAATATCTAAGAATTTTTCCTAAAAAAAAAAAAAAAAAAAAAAAA
>KK120135.1:216913-239053 GCA_000611955.2 Stegodyphus mimosarum
AAAAAAAAAGATAATAAACAAAAAAATTATTTTCCTTATTAATTGAATATTTTTGTATAGTGTGAATGGGTTATAACAGGAAATGACGAACATTAGATGGAGTAACTTGTGGCTTTCCTTTTTGTTTATTGTTTTAGCGATCATGTGAAACCTACACTGTATGGTGTTGCCGTTTGTTCAACATAAACTTAATTTTTTTTTTACAGGTACCTATCACATTTCCAGTTGGAAACACTATGAATCTAGTAACGTCCTTGTATATTTTTAGTATGTAGTTTTTAGTTACTTTTATAGATGCCGTCAGATGCTTATTTGTAAAGAAATTTGTGCGGAAATGTAGTGAATGGCCTAGTAGCAAGTATTATGAAACTGCGTGCATAATATTTGTAATGTGTTTTAAAAGAGACGCGATTTTTGCTTTCTTAAAAATTATATTAGCATTATATATGTGTCGTAGAAACAGAAAGAAATATAAAAATGACAGTTTTGTCCATGACAAACTCTTTGGGTACGTAAAATTCTGTTTTGTTGTTTAGCATTGTAACGTATTCAGAATCTAGTTGTACGCCAATATAAATCAGCTGACTGCCCATCGCTCACGTATTTCACTCTATTGCTGTAAGTTTATACATTGTTTATGAGTTTTTTATGATGAAGTGAATCGCGTTTGCAATGTGAAAAAAGATGATCAGTTAGAACTGCCTGATCAAATATGGTTTTCGATACCAAAGTGTTATGTGGAATTGTGTTTCAACAAAAACCATTACTGTTTCATTGCATTTCATAGTGCGTACACTCAGTGAACTAAAAAGAAAAAAAATTGTTGCTATGTGTAGGCGTTTATCTAGATTAAAAATTTCTCTTCAAATCACCACTTAAGTACTTAAATTCTGAACTGTAATTACTGACAAAATTTTGGAAGACATTATCGTTGCTGTCACCACAGTAGAATGTGTATTAGAAAGTATACATTTTTACAGTAAGGTGCAGTTCAATAGAAAAAAAAAATCTAGCTTGTTGCAAAACGTCGTATGTGGCGGGAAAGTGAGTGCAATCATGATAGAACATCCCATATTAAGACTATTTATGACTTTTGTTAAACATGTTCCGTTTCTTTTGTCTTGCGAAAATTTGTGATTTTTAATTTGCAGTTTATTGAAGTAGCAGCAACTCTTGATTGGGATTTAAAATGGGATAGAAACTGTTATAATGTTGGCCATATTTATGAGCAGCTTTAAAGAAACTATTTTATTCAAATATTAATATTGTTTGCTAGTTTTTCTTAATATCTCTACTCTCTATGAATAAAATTTACGTCTTTTCAAGTTTTAAAGTTTTGATCCTTTATTAAATATTTTGAATGCAGAATTTAAATTCAGTTATGTGTAATCATACTTCTCTTGGGCCCATGGTATACTTATGAAATTAGCAATAGTGTATTAATTTCATTGTTGTTGACTTGATTTTTTATTTAATTTTAGTGAAAAATTTATATGTACTATAATAACGAATAGCGGCTGAAAATATATGCACTTAACTAGATGTGTTTAATGCAGATTTTTTATTTGAATTATTTCAGATATAAATGACTGTGCCTCATATCCATGTCGAAATGGAGGAACTTGTTTAGATGGCCTAAACTCCTATCAGTGCATATGCCGTGACGGGTATGAAGGACCTCTTTGTAATATTGGTATGTATATTTTGTTTTTTAATATTTCTGAAACTAATTTGTATGCTTGCGTGATGAATCTTTTATGCGCAGTTTTCAGTGATGATAATATTCAAAGTAATTTCACCTTACTTTCTTTTCAAAAGCATTTATTATTTAATTCTAGTCAAATATTGAAATGGTACTAAAAGTCACGAAGTACGGAATAGTTAATAATACTTAGTAATAATACTTAATAGGTAAACCAGCCCAAATGTTGATGAATTAACTAAATAAGAAATTTGATTTATAATGGAATAAATTCGTAGAAGGATACTGTTACAGAAAGGAAATGAGCGCACAAAATAATTTCCTAGTTTACTTTTCCCTGAAGTTCAGTAGGTTGCAATACATATACTTGGGGGAGTTATTTATCCATTTTTTTAGATCATTGATAAAAAAATTTAATATTCCATTACTGTTCATATTAACTGCATTTGAAATTAAGCTTGACCAAATCTCTGCTAAAGGGATCCAAACACCGAAGTTCCGGAAAAGGAAAAGGTATATTCTTGAAGGACGTTTCTTCCGAGGATACATTTCCTCATTGAAGGGTAATAATTCGACCTCTCTTTCATTGTTCTCATCCCCCTTTGATACTCTTTAACCATATCACTTCAACTCTCCTCCCCACCAGCCGATGGGTTATCTTTTCAATAACACTCGGTTCTCCCTCTTTCGGCCAGAAGCCAAGATTGTTCTGAACTTTTCTGCTCATTAAGATCCTCTCGCCTTAAATTTTTCCTGCTTAATATTTGCATAAAATGTTCTGCATAACAACACAGCATAAATAACAATATTTTATATCACATTGTTGTACATTTATATGATTGCTATTAAATTCGATAAAAAGGTGCAATATTCTAAAATTTAAATTTATTTGATAACTACTCACCTATTTAAAGCATTTTAACGACTTCACGTAATACTTCAGGACTATACGATGCTTGTTTAACTGACTTGTTAAAAATTTACACATTCTATTGCAACGATGAACGCTTTGAAAATATCAAAGATGTAACTTTCTATTCAGCCGAAAAATTTAAATTTCCGCCGTTTAAGCGGTTTTTTCAGAGACAAGCCACTTCTGATTCTGATGAATTTTCCATGATGCAGCTACATAGTTTTCCATTTTAGTTCTGGGTAATTCCCGATGCAGCTGAAGAGTGTCAGTTTTGAGGAAGTTTATTGCTACAGTGTTATTCATCATGTGACTCGTAAATTATGATTTGAATTTATCATATAACCATGCATTTATTTTATTGATTTTTAATATTAGCTTTAAAATAAAATATTTTCACATGAGCTACGAAAAACTCTCTAGTGACCTCGTAGCTCAGGAACAAATTTTAGAACCATTGCCCTTGATCTTGATGTTACTTAACATAGCCTAAACAGACAAAACTTTACTCAACATACTTCAGGTATAAACTATTAATACCGTAATAACTGAGAAGACGTATGCGGATTTATTTCGATATTTAACTTATAAGGTATTTCTCCCGCCTTCTTGACATGCCTTCGTGGTGTAGGGGTCAGCACGCTCGGCGCGTATTCGAGAGGTCAGAGGTTCGACTCTCGGCGAGGGGTCTGCTTCAAAAAATAACCTAATGTTTCTTTAGTGGCGCCTGAACTAAAAATGGTGGTATTATGAATCTCCAACACCAGGATTTGGCGTCCCCTAATCCCCAGTCGCCTTTTAAAAGGGGCAGTATATAAGGCATTTCTCCCGCCTTTGTGGCATGCCTTCGTGGTGAAGGGGTCAGCACGTTTGGCGCGTATTCGAGAGGTCCGTGGTTCGAGTCCCGGTGAGAGTATTGCTCATTTTTCATCTCTCCTGCTTCTAAATAACCTAATATCTCTACAAATTTAAAAATGAATTTTAATTAAAATATTATATTTTTGATTAGGCTGTCTACCTTTGAAGAAGACTGGATTTTGATTAATTGCAGAGACATGAAAACTGTCGTCCTAGCAGGAGGATTGTTTTCATGGAATCCTTTTTACCGGAAGCTGACTCTTCTTTTCTATTTATATCTATGGAAAATTTTGAGTAGCGACTCTTTTCGTTAAGGAGTTACTTTGCATGAGCATGGATTAATTTTTCTAAAGCAAGGATTTTTAACATATTATTGTTTTAAACTTAGACAAATGGAAAAACTTTCTTGCCGTTCTGATTCATTACCGAGAGTTTTAAACAAATTCATAGTATTCGCCTAATGAATGACTAAATTGCGATTTTAAAGAAAAGTTACATTTTACTAATCAAAATTATTCCTTTTTTCCCCCCTCAGTGAGTATTTAAAATAACCATTCTCGAAATGTTACTCTGCACTAATTTCGTTTAACATTTAACAAGAAAGATGACGCGAGTGAAAAAAAAAGTCTTATTATTGCATGAAAATAAGCATTATTTTATATATATGGAAGTTTAATTTGTAAAAACTAATGGTGTTATTATATTTAGTTTACGATTGTCATAAGGAGTTAACCACTTCTTTTTACTGTTGCTTATAATCTAAAATTGTGTATAAAATAACATTGTAATCCTTGTAAATATTGTATAACAGATGTCTCTAATGCCATACATTAACTACCATGGTACGAAATAATCGTTTGCGCGATATCTAATAATGAATTCTTAATAGTACAATCTTCCTGAAATAATAGTAATTAGTAATATATGAATAGTAATAATTCCTTAATAGTACACTGTAATAATAGTAATAATGCAATAATACTAATAATTCCTTAATAGTACACTGTACAGAGAGAGAGAAATATATATATCTATATATATATATATTGTTACGTGAGTACGGGTTCGTTACATATTGAATTCACAAGTCGTAAAAAATTAACAAAAATTTATTCTTTCCACAGGAAATAAATTAAAATGCTTAAATATTTCTTCACAGATTTTCGCCCAATATCACAATATCTCAAACGTTTAGCAAAAACTCAGTTCAAAACAGATAAAATAATTCTATCTCACAGCGAAATCGCTACAATCAATACAGCATTAAGTAAACAAACAGCAATTCGCTTTTCACAGCTACAACTAGAACAGCAACAACAACAACTGAGATGAGGTGTTTCAACTCGGCTTTTATAAGCTTTTTAATTATCAGTAGAACAATCACGATTTTTCTAGATATTTCTGGATGGCAACAGTAGTTACGAGATATTTATTTATTAAGCATTAAATGCACGCACTCTTTTATTTTTATTGTTATTTTTTTTTTCTTTTCGACGTAGCTTTCTCTTCAAAAGTCGTCTGCGTTGCACGGGGAAATAAAAAGGAATTTTAATTGCAAATTATTAACAAGTAAGAATGCCAAAAGCCATAGTACATCCTAAACCCTCTGAAATCCTATTCGAAGAAGCACGTTAGTGCCAAAATTACACATTAAATACAATTAAAACTTAGAATCCTAAGTAAAGATTCACATGAAAATACAACTCAAATAATGCTTAGAAAATTGTAATTTATGGGCAAAATTGGGAAAAGCTGAAGTTGCAATATATATATATATAAAGGGAATTTTTTTATGGTCACCAATTTTTTTTTAATGATAACTGACTGAAAATTAGGTTATATATATATTTCCCCCATCTGGAACGGAGGACTAGAATTAGGAGGACACTGGGATAACTAGCGAAAAATCGCTTCTCCGCAGATGATAAGGGGAAAGGAAAATTAAGTGAAACGTAATTTGGGCCAAAAGACATATAAATCTATTCTTGATTACAATTCCGAAATGCTCCCAACATTTTGTACCTAGATTCTTTTATTTCTAGTAATGGTTTCTTAAATGCATTTCAAGATACATTTACATTTCTTAAATGCATTTTAAGATGCATAAGGCGTATTTCAAGATGCATGCATATTTTCATGAAAATCTGGCCACTTTAAAGGAATCCGAATGAAAGGGACTTTAGTGAAGTTCATAATTTTTTATTTACCTTGTGTAATTAACTGACTTATAATTCTTCTTTAATAGCATATTTTATTTAAAATTCTCTTTTTTAGAGAAATGATTTTGGCAAACCTTAGATTATATATTCAAAATATTTTCCAACTCTATAGTTCCTTATCCTCCTGTTTTTATTTTATTCAAATGAACGCGATTTCGAATATTTTTCAGATTACGTGGAAATTTTAATTTATTAATTTTATTGTTTAGTGTGTTTATAATGTCAGGCATTAAAGCCTTTTAATCACCCCCATTGAAAAATAACTCTGAAAATTTTTACAGAAAAAAATGAATGTGATTCTAACCCATGCTTAAATAATGGAACATGCATTGACGCCGAAGCCGGTTTCTATTGTGAATGCAGACATGGATGGAAAGGGAGAACATGCAATCTAAGTAAGCTTTGGCTGTGTATATTGCTAAACTAAAATGCATGTTTTCAAGTAGATAATATGTAATATGTATGATGTCATATTATTCAAAATGTATATGTGGGTACAAAACAGTATTTTAATTGCGTTTTGCGTCTAGAACACGGTCACTGCGATCATACAACATGTCAAAATGGAGGTACTTGTCGGGACTTGGGTGATACATTCCACTGCACTTGCACGGACAACTGGGTCGGACATGCTTGCCATATAGGTAAGTGCCCAACTTAAGCTGAAATCTGTGATTATTACTTTTAATCAAGCTTGCTACACCCTTATAAATAACTATATAAATCAGGATGTTTAATGAAAATAGTTTCAATTGATTATGTTTTTTCTCTGATACTTTTATATTGCAATATTAATAATATATATTTGTTATATTCTGTGATATTTTTATATCAGCTGTGAATCCAAGCTGCAAATCTAATCCTTGCCAAAATGGCGCCACCTGCGTGAACACAGAAAACGACTACTACTGCATATGCCATGAAGGATTTGAGGGCAAACAGTGTCAAAACAGTAAGCAGCAACAATTTATTTAGCTTCAAATGCTTTGAAATCCAATAAAATAATTAATAAGACAAAGTATAATGTGTTGATATTTCTTATTTGATTTCTTATTTTGAGCAGCAATACGTCGAACCCTCCTTTTTTTTTTGTAGCACTAGAGGTGCTATTAGTCTGAAACCTCATTTTTCTGTCTGTATCACTTTTCAATGTTGCCACCAAATGCTATCCCTATGTATTATTTTTAAAGAAATAATATAGCGAATATAAAAAATGTATGGCAGCATTTAATATTTTATCAGGAATTCTACTGATATCCGATATGAAATATCTTGAACTTCCACGCGCTAATTTGTTGCCATTTGGTGAAGCATAAGGTATTCAATTTTTCTTTTTAATTTAATTGATTATTATTGATTAACAAACTAAACGATGCAAAAGCAATAAACGCAGGTCTTAATCTATTTTCGTAATTAGCAGCTGGACCCATGAAATGACATTACTTATTAAAAGCATTATATATATACTATATTGTATTTCAAGTAATATATTTTAAGTAATTAGCATTTATTTTAAGCAGCTTCCTCTGCCAACGGCTAGTTATTTCAAAAGGGAAACGGATGAGAATAGTGATTCGTCGCAAAAGTGAGGTTTGAGAATAATGTCCCTTTTGAGTTAAAAAATATTTGGCAACACTTAAACATCGTATCGGAATTCTAAAAATATACTGTTTTCAAAACTTTTGTTATTTTGCTGTTGAATTTTATCTGGCTTAAGTGCGAAGAAAATGGTGTTTGATAATAAAGTTGAAAAGGAAAAAAAGGAGGAATTAATCCAAGAGCAGACAGATAAACAGCGAACTTAACAAAAGCATAAAAATTCTTAGCAGTCCCTTTGATGCAACATTAAAATCTGAATCGTTTCGACTTTTTTTTTTTTAATCTGTACTTTAGGGTCCTGAAAGAAAAAAAAAAGAATGTCTAATGGGCTTAGTGCCTTTTCGTCCTTTCCTGCTTCACCCCAAGCTCCTAATAATTACAACCCACTACCTTCCCCCACCGATTCTGTTCTTCGAGTTTCATCCGCTCCTCGGAAAGACATTTTCTGATGTAGTGAACGTCTATTTTCGTCAATTAAAATAGTTTTGACGAGTTGGCTGTTATTTGCTTTGACTTGGTTTAATTTTCAGTTTCTGATATTTATTAAATATTTCTTTTAGACATTACTTTCTAAGCAAAATAATGAACTGCAAGTATGTTCAAAATAGGTATATTTGAATCTAGTTACGATTTTGTTACATATTACCATGCCGATTTTTTTAGTTTACGTACTTTAACGCAATAGAACTAGTGTTCCGCTGGTCTGAAAGAAAATAAAAATGAAACAGATGTATAATTAAACTAATGTATATGTTTTATTAAACGTACATTTAGTCCTCTTCTAACGCCACCATTCACGATTCGAGAGGATTTTGGAGCTCTGGGTATGTGGTAGTCTTGGAAAGATGATATTTTGTACTAATGTTTATGTTCTTAAAAATCCTGATCTCTTTCAGAAGTGTTGCCTTAGAGAGATTTTCACCACTATATTTATTTTCTAATAGATTATGGAATTAATTTAATCTAGTGTCATTTAAAAAATGACTTTTCATCTTAAGAGAGATTTGAGGGCAACATAACTGAAATTTTTCTTTTACAGTCAGCAGTCATATAAGATTATTTTTTCATATTTCGACTGTATATAACTAATATATGATCACACTCATTTAACAAATATTCAACACACACATAGCAGATCATTAAAAAATTAAAATTTAAAATATTAGTAATAAGTTTTCTATTATTAAACATAATACTATTTATGAATGATAAGTAACATGAAATGCACTTAGAATCTGAACGCGGATAATTCTAATTTTTATGTATAATTATATATGTATATTCATATCATTGCAAAATTTTAGCAGAAGTCTATTATACCTGTAGCTAGCTTTTCTAATCTAAAAACAGTGCTAACGTGATGTACCACCATATTCTATCAGGAACAGCAGCATATTTTATATAATTACAAATACATATGATACATTTTGGTATTTCTTACTCCATGTGCTCCCCCCGGGGGTCGACGCAGAGTACTATGCGAGGCTACTGGCTAGGATCTGTACCTAGGCAGTCTCGGCCACGAGGGTATAAAATTTATGAACTTGGCAGTTCCCGATGGTCCATGGGGTAAGTCTATATTTGCTCTTCATGGGCCGGGTGGTGTTAGTCCCCTCCACCAGGGTACTGGTAGCCAAATAGCAAACTGGACCATTGAGAGTCTGATGTCCTTGGTTTCCACGTAAAGCCTAAGGAGAGGGGCATCCCGTGTAGTGCTGGCAGGTAGCCTCAATCAACGGCCAGTCATCTCTCCAAGTTGCCATCTCCCACCCCGCCGTGGTCTCTGACCTCTGGGACGGTGGTCTTAGGCGCCCAGTTTAGCGGTGGGTAGAATGAGTTCGTAAAATGGCTGAGGTTTTCGGAGATGTGGGCTCCTGAACTCGGCAGAGTATTATTTTCCATCCTTCTCGGGTGGCTGACTGATGCTGTGTATCAGTCCCTGTGGTGCCATTAAGTTGGCGGAACAGGTATACAATTAATTAGTTAGTTACTCCATGTGCTTAATCTTACAAAAGACAAGAATGCGATTTAAAACTCAAATTTAGGGATATCTGGAACGAAATCTAATCCTAAATCATATACTGGTTTCATTAAAAATTTGCATAATTGAAGTAAGTTTCTCACAACCCCCCTTTCTTTGCACTTTATAACACATTTTTTTATCTTTTTCTTAGCTATGTTAGGAATGCAGATTTCTTTTCCTTGCAATCCGTTATAGAGTTTGACTTGCTTTGGTAGCATAAACTATGATCAAACTCCCAACAGACATGGAGCAAATTATCCTGTGTCTGAACTTAACGACAAAGAATTGAGAAGGTTAAAACAACTTTTTTATTAAACCAGAATTTTAATGTTCTGATTTAATCAGGACTTAGAAGACTTCTATTTGTCCCTGGATTTAATAAAACTGTGTTAACAGGATCAACCACTGCTTTTGGCGAAAGTAGTAAGTAGCAGTCAAATTCAAAAATTAAACTAAGCCTAGTACATGACTGAGAAAAATTACCTGTACCATCGTTAGGTATTTAACAGGGCTTAGTAGAGCTATAAACGGGACATTAAATACTAAAACGGGACCATCCACGCCCACAAACAGAACAACCACCATATTGCTTTAAAATAACTAAAAAAAAGAAGGATTAGCAACTAAAGATTTAAACTTCTTCTCTAAAGACTGGTAAGATCTACCAGCCACTCCGAAAAATAACACTTAATTCCAAACTTTGTAATATAAAATAAACGCATGTTACTTACATGTGTAAAACACATGTTACTTTCATGTGCAAAAGAATAAATTAACAATATAAATATCAACATTTTAGTTTTAAATAAAACAGACAGAATATCCTGAACTTATTCAATATGCAATTCCATTTCGTTTGCAGACACATATTTTACGAAATTTGGCAATCTTAATTTAGACACTACATTTTTACATAAATAACTTAAGGTATTAAATTGAAAAATATTAGGGATAAATCTTTGTACAATATTTTTCATAATGGAACAACTAAATAACAGGTGCTCTAAATTAGCATATCTTATACCACAAGGACAAGTACAATGTTTAATCGACAACCTTTTATACTAAGATGAAAAATGTCCATGATGAGTCAAGACTTGATTAAGATACTTGTCGCTCATACACCTTCGAAAGAAGGTGTATGGATTACAATTTAATCATTGATTTAATTAAATTGTAAGTTAACCTTCCTTTGGAATCAAGGTCATTCCACCTTGCCTGTCAAGAAGGCATACTTCTTTTTTTCAACAAGGATTTCAGGCAATCAAAGGAGGTTTTTAAATCAAATTGTATAAGCTGACTTTCAGTGGCACTAGCTAAGCCTAGTAGTCAAAGACTACACATTTGATTTAAACTCTAAGTTGGCTCAAAACTTCTCGCCGGCATAACAATGAAATGTCGGCAGCAAGGGGTGAGGACTTAGTAGGTTAGTTTCTATTAATTCGTTAGGGAAAGCAACTTATGTAGTTTAGGTCTCTGGCCGGGCTATAATTAATATCGTAACAAATTGAAAAATGTTCCGAGGTCTGATATACTGAGTAAAAAAGTTTCGTCGCTGTGGAAAATAAACAACTTCTTTAACTATCTGCACTGTTTTCCTTATCTCGGGATGGCCTGAAATTGGCGCATTATGCAATTCCTGAAAAATACTTAGTCTTAGCTCGCTCGGATACTGGTCTTGTTATTGTTCGTTACTTCGGAGTAAAACAAAAGATTGTCAATGATCTCGTTAATTCGCAGTTTTTTCTAATAACCGTCATATCCTGTTGTTCAAAATGATCAGGATCTTTCAAATATACGTAAATATTTTTGAATTCGGGTCTGTTTGTAGCTCTGTAATAATTTCGCGAGAATTCATAATTTTTTAAGTTAACATTGCACGTTTGTATTACATTCCCCTTGTCATCTAATTTTATTAAAAGAGCCTCTACGACAACATTTCTTTCCCAGGAGTATGTTTAATTATTAAATTGTATCCTTGTAGTTTAAAGCACGATCTTATGAATCTTAGTGGTAAATTCTTCCCGGAATGCAAACAAACAACGAGGACATGATCTGTATAAATATTTATGGGTGATTTCCCAAAATAAAATCGAAATTTCTGAACCGCCAAAAGAACTGCTAACGTTTCTCTTTCTGTAGCAATATAATTATATTGATCTCGATTAAGTGTCTTACTAAAATATGCAACTGGCTGTCCATCTTATATTAGTTCGCCTCCTATCGCAAAATCCGATCTGCAGATATTTCTAATTTTCTGTTGGCGTCAGGGAATTTTAAGACTGGGGCTTGAAGTAAAGCTGCTTTCAGTCTTTCGAAAGCTGAGTTTGCTTCGGCTGACCTGGTAAATTTAGCTTTCTTGAAGTTTAATAGCGGTTCTGCTACGGTTGCAAAATCTTTGATAAAAGTCCTATAATAAAAACCCAAAAATGAGGCCAACTTTTTTGCTGTATTTGGTGGAAGGTAATTTTTTATTCCAATATTTTTTTTAATATTTCGTCTGTATGCTCTTTTAAGATAGCTTATAGCCTAAGTAAGGAAGCCTTTGGCTGCAAATTTTTATTTGGCCGCATTTATTTTTAATCCTGCTTCTTTTAGAAACAAAAATACTTTGTGTAAATACGAATATATTCATCTATGGTCTCGCTTTGTATCTTTTGTCTCGCAAACTTCGTATCACATTATATAGTCAAATTCTTGATGGCTGCTTGGATTGCTCTTGGTGCAATATTATGTATCAGTTAGCCTTCCTGACCTGAAGTTTTGAATATGAGTTTGACCTGATTCTTGGAAATGAAATGACACGAAGTTTACTGACTGTTTCTATAGGCATTGATTATTGGACATTCCAAATCAAGGAAATTGATTTTGAGGATCATGACATGACCAGATGGGAGCTGTTATGAAATGGTTTTCGGGAAAACGCAAATTTTAAGTTTTTAGGTTTTTGTTAGGTGTTTGGAAGATTATCGATGTTGTTATAAGTAACCAGATCAGTTTAATGCTTTTGTGCAGCCATACGTTTATCTCACATTAAGTATCCATTTTCTGAAAATTTCGGATGTCATCCCTCTGCTGTTTCATTAAATAATAATTAAACGTCTTGGCTTTTTATTTTTTCTGATAAGTGGAATACCATTTTTTCCCTTCCTGTCATATTTGTCAAAGCATGATAATCACAATTATTCTGCTGTGCTTACTTCCAAAGCATTTCTAATTGCCCCAAACATCTATGTCTTTGTGGCAAGCATTGCAAAAGTAATCCGGTCTCTTCCACATTTAAATGTCTTTGTTATAAGTATATGTTTCCCAAATTTATTCACCATTTATTTCTCATTCGTGTTACTTGTTTAAATCATATTTTATTAGATAGAAAATTATATGAAATGCCTTAAGGGAATATGGTAAGATTTTTCAAATCCTTTGTTAAGCAGAAAATAGGCTTCGCTTTTCGGGATATTTGTGCATCTTCAGCGTTGCTTTAAAAGATTCTAAATAGGAAAATTCCTAAAATAAATATTCGCTCACGTAGAGATCCGCCTGTATTACAAGTGTGGGCTTTTGCATGTTATTACTTCAAGTGAGATAGCTTATTTTTCACTTCTGAATACTTTAAATTTTTGTATCATTACGTTAAAGTTTCTTTTATATCATATTATTGCATATTGATTATTCTTTTGTCTTTAGATGTTGATGACTGTAAGCCCAATCCTTGTTTCAATGGAGGCCACTGCATTGATGGCATAAATTGGTTCATGTGTGAATGCGCTCTTGGGTTTACCGGGCCTGACTGCCGTATTAATGTAAATGAATGTGCTTCTTCTCCTTGTGCAGAAGGATCTACTTGCGAGGATGGTATAAATGATTTTCGCTGCATCTGTCCTTCGGGTAAAACTGGAATTCATTGTGAAACAGGTATGAATAATAAGTGCTGTTTGAATTAGTTTATTTCTTTTAACCAGTTTATAATTACATTTGAATTTTGACTTGAACTGCACTTTGTTTTATAAACTATTCGTATTTCTTACTTTTGTAATATGAATGGTTGATGACTATATTATTCTAAAATAAAAACTAGAATTTTATTGAAAAAGCATGTGTAGTGTTACTATTTAATACTGCTATTAATTGAATGCAGAATAAATCATGATTTAATTCTAATTCAGAGAATTGTAATTGATAAAATAGAAGTTCACGATATTTATTTATAATGTTAGAAAAAATTTAAGATAAATGTTAGTATAATACTTGAAAAATATAAGCATTCCGTTAATCAAATTATTATGATTTTTTTATGTAGATATACAAAAAAATTGTGAGTTTCAAGGCATCAAACAGATGGAAGGCAGTGAATGGGAATTTGAATGTAACACCTGTATCTGTCAAGAAGGCAAGGTTATCTGCTCTAGGGTAAGTGAAATATTTATTTGTATGTAGAATTTTAATACACACTTAAATAAGATAGTAGATCAAAAAATGCATTCAAACTTTCTTGATTGATAAAAGTTTGAAGTTGTTGTCGTGTCCATTATCACATGGAACAATTGTTGCCACAGCCTACTCCGGAGAGAGGTTGGACTTCTATTTTCCGCCCCCAATTTTGAGGGAGAGCACGCTGGGGGTAGATCCGGGGGTCTCCCACTAATCCACATGAGAGAACTTTCGGCTCGCCGGTTATATTAGAGTTCGGCCACAGGTTATATTTAGAGTGCCACCATACCGCACCAACACTGTACATTTACAAACATCCATATCTTCTCTGGGATTCGAACGCAGGCCCTTCGGTACCGTAGTAGGCTCCCCTAACTACTATACCGTCTGGGCGACAATTTTTGAAGTTAATTTGGAGGGAAAAACTAGCCTTTGAAAATGAATTCTAAGAAAATAAATGACATAGCATTTTTTCTTTATTAGTAAATTCATTTGTGCATATTCTCCCCAAGTCATTTCCAATAAATGAATATCACTGTATTTGTTATTTTTACTATCGACAGTTGGCGTTATCAGAGGAAAAGATTTATGAAATGATGTTTATAAGCATAATATGATACATATAAAAATTATGATTATGATACATGTAGAAATCTTTCAGGAAAATAATTTACCAGCTGAAGCCCGGTTCTGGATAGCTTAAAAAACTGGGGGATTTTCTCTTTTATGGCATTTCTTTAATGCAAGTTTGTACTAATCTGACTTTCGTCACAAATGTCGGTGGTTAGTTTTCTTGAAAAATCTATTACTGCTGTCTTTGATTTGTGTATTCATGTAAAAGTTTGGGTCCTGTGAGCTTTAGAAAAACCACTTGTTCCCAAATTCAAACGGTATCTGTTTTGTAGACAGTAAATAATCGATGAACATGAATTGCAACAACATTTAGACCAGAAAAATTAATTTTATAGACTACTGGTTATATGCTGTAAAGAGAATTGTTCAATTTCATCAATATCTTCGGTTTCTTTCGTCAGATTATAAAAACACAGTTTTAAGGTTTTGGGACATTTCTGAACGCTCATTCATTTTGTTATCTTTGCTTGTAATAAGTAACAGGAAAGCAAAAAGTTATGCTTTTCTTTGGCGTGTTAAGCATCTACTTTTGTTCCCTTGAGAACACAGAAACCGGAAGAATGTGCCACCTTGTTTTTTTAATCGGCAATTCAGCGAGAATTTCTCATCTTTTACAGTATTCTTTTGCAATTTTCTGACTGTTGTAAGTTTTCTTAAGGTTTTGAGGGATAGTTTTTGTTTCTAAACCAGTTATTCACAATCAAGGTTTTTCTTTCTTAAGGTTCCATGGGATAATTTTTATCTCAAACCGAATTATCCCCAATCAAGGTTTATCAGAATTGTATAATGGATATATCAAATGGCTTACAATAACATAAACTAATATCAATTTTAAACTGCTAATTAAACTACTTCTTGCAATAAATTTCCATTTCTTACGTACTTTGAATCAGTGAAAATATTTGTATGCTATATTTAGCTTGGCAGGAAGAAAGAATGATAACAAAATTTTGAGTATTGTAAGAAGGTGCTAGGTATTCTACACCTTCGTGTCGTAATTTCAAAAAATGAATTCGAAGTTTGATTTAGGATCCCAAAGAATATGATTTTCAATTAAACTGAAATAGATTTCGTCTATTTTCAAGGGAAAGTGTTCTAAACAAACCACAATGAACCTGTCTGTAGAATGGACTATGTATGCGTTCGCACGATTTAAAATATATGTCGCGTAAACTTTTTAAAGACTAAAACATGAATTTATTTAGAGAAAATGTTTTTGTTAATTATTATAAAACTGCAGGTTTTTCCTTGTTTTCAAACAATTCTCTTTTAATAGACGATAACTAATAGAAAATGAATAATTTGGAAACGTCACTTGTAAAAAATCTGAGCAATTTTGTAATTAAAAGAAGAGAAAGAGAGAATAACAACAATGCAGCTGAGATTGTTTTTAAAAGGAAGAATATCATTTATAGTGGTCACCAGATTTTCTAAAAGCTCTAAACCTCCGACAGTAGTAGATTATCTTAAGTAAAAGCTATCTGAGAGTTCATTACGCGAAAAGTAAACATTCACCTTGCACATACTCTTAAAAGAAATCTTATTTGTTTAGTTTGTGGGGGTTTTACTTATTTAATTCCAATGCTGAATCACAGAACCCCATAAACACTAACAAGCGAATAATCGCTTAAGTGTGTGATTAAACACGTAAGACTTAAGAAGGGTGAACTGCCCTTTATTTCTCAGAATAAATACAATCAACTCCTAACTTGGAGTATACGCAAAGCCTCCACTTGGGCTTGAACTTAAAAAATTATGAATTTAAACTAAGCTTAACTAAAGCTGTCTGAAAGGGATAGCCGAAGCTACCAGGTTTTTAAGTAGTTGGCCCCTAAATAGTAATTAAATCGGCGAAGCCAAGCATACTTTAGTATGGCCGAGCGCAGTAGCCTAAGAGAGAATGTAGCCAAAAGACAAACACGCGCTACTCAGAAAAATCAGACTCTCTCTCTCAAAGTTGGCGAAACATCGACTTAAATAGTACTCTTACTTATTTGTATTCACTGCGTTTCTGAAATTACATTCTGGTAGGAAATCGTAAGCTGAAATTAGAATAAATAGGAAAGAAGCATAACTTAAAATAACTGTTAATAAACTTAGGATAAACCTTACAAGTTAAAACTTTGCTCAGAAAGGTTGAAATTTGAGATAGGCTATTTGGTTGTTGGATAAAATAGTTGAAGTTATTCAGCATTAAGGAAATTTATTCAGCATTACAGAAAACATTTCCAATAAATTGCAGTTCTAAAGTTGTACTCATTAAAGAGTAAAACGAAGTTAAAAAATAGCCCTCTGATTCCCAGATTTACGGAACTAATGTTACTTACACCCCGTAGACTCAGAGAATTTGAAATCCAATTCTTATTTATATATATTTGAGAATTAAAATATGAAGTACTTTTTGACACATGCAAGTTTAAAATCTTACTGTATTATGATACTAGTAGAGACTAGAACTTAAATGTAGCATTATGAACTGAAAATAGTATTATTACTTAGATTCATATTTATTATCAATGTCAGAATCCTAATGAATTATTAGGATAATTGCCCATATCATTTACAGAGCGTTTTTATTAACATACTAATCATTTCTATGAGTAAACGAAATTGATAAATGAAAGTAACCCACATAATTCAAAGCAAAATAACACGAAATGTTCAGTAAAATAAAATAATAAATTTTTAAAATAATATCAGATTTAGATCAGTAAATGAAACTAAATCAGTAAAACAACAAAAGATTAAAAATTTCTGGCATTTCTTTGTTCTACGTCGCAGTTTTTGCTGATTTGTTCAGTAAAGAGTGCGCTTTTCCCCGTTGCCCGTACGTGAAATTAAGATTTTCAAAGGTTTTTTTTGTGTGTGTGTGTGTGTGTGTGTGTGTTTCAATGGCGGGTCTTCAGCTGACTTCGGCTTGGCCACTACTAAGGCCATAAATGATGGTCACATTATTATGGAGGCACCTAATAGGTGGGCCACCCTTGCGTCCTATGAAGGGACGGACACTTACAGCCATGTCTTCTCCGGGATTCGAATCCAGGCCCTTTGGTATCGTGGCCGGTTCCTCTAACCACTATACCGTCTGGGCGGCGATCTTCAAAGATATGTTGATAAAATATTATCATTTTCCAGACGTAGGGGGGAGGACGAGATGCGCAAATAAATAAAGCAGTAAGAAAGTAGGTCTATAGAAATTATGAGTTGAGCGAATTCTGCTACTTTTGCGTAGCCTGCAGAAATTGTGAAGAGTTCTACAACGGTCTGCGTTGGGAACGAAGTTCTATTTTATCATGTCTACGACTTTTGTACCTTAACAGACGACGATGCTAACTTTCCAGAATGTAACTTAATGATGCAGCGATCATCGTTAAATGCCTTAACTCAACTAACAACACCCAGACACAGGCACTGCCTCCTCCGTATGCCTCTCTTTTACGGATGTTTGATAGATGATAAAGGGTTCCAAGTTCTCTCCAAATCAAACAACGCCTACTATCGCTTTGGAGACTGAACCTGGACTCATCCGTAAAGAGGACAGCCCTCCATTGATCAGCTCTCCAATGGCCATGTTGACGTGCGCTTCTATGGCATGACATGAGCGGTTCGCAAATGGTTGGTCGCCTCGCGTACAGACATCCTTCGTGAAGCCTTCTTCTACTCACGACTGACGTTAACACCAACCTTCCAGTGGCTGCAGCAAGAGAGGATCCAAGTTGAGTCGGAGTTGTAGTTATATTCCTTTGTGCGCATAGCAACAAATATCGGTCATCAGCGCTCGTCGTAGTGGTTTACCGTCCTTGGCTGAACTTCCTGGATGCCGAATTTGCAGTTAGAAGTTGTTGCCAAAGTCTGTGAACCACAGAAGGACTCACATTTAGCTATCTGACCACTTCTGTCTTCTTTTGTCCTGCCTCTAGTCTCTCAATAGCTCTCCATCGCAGTTTTTCAGGCAAATGAATGCTTGGAAGTCATTGTTACAAATTGGCTAGGCTATCCCAGATTTCTTATCTCAGTATCACAGCGAAATTTGCAGGGTTGTTCTGAAATATGCAATTTTATGCTCCTCGCAGATGACGTATTTCGATTGCAGCGCCACTAATTTGCATGCTGCAGTTTTACTTAGCAATTCTTATTTGACAATATATTTGAATTTTATATGGATTCCCTTATTTTTGAACGAGTTATCGCTTTCTTGTGATTTTTCCTTAATTTTTGGAAACCAGTGTATTTTAAAATGCTTTTCTTTCCGAGAATAGTTTAAAGAAGAAGATAAATCTATAATTTGTTGATGATAGATTAATCATTCACTAAGCTTGAGCAATTGAGGAATGATGTGCTCAAGTTACAATTAGATGCGAAAGCTACTGTGCATACAAGGGTGTATCAGTACAACGGTGACAAACTTTCAGGAGAGAGAGAGTACACCTAGACGATGAGAAATCACATAGAAATGCATGGTCGGAAACGCTTTTCTAGCGCGGTAGTGATGACACAAAAGTCAAGACAGAAAGGACACGAACTGGGTGAGAAAGCATGTTTATTATTCGGAGTACAGCAAAAACAAAGAAAAAGCAACATAAAGAGACAACGATAGTTATCAAAGTAGGTGTTCGAAATTACAACCCGGACCGTGATGCAGGAATCGCGCGTCATGCATCTTCTATGCGCCAGAGAAGTGAGACTCACGGTCCGGGGTCGTAACTTCAAACACATTCTTTAGTGACGTACGTTGTTTGTTTTTGTTCTTATTTGTTGGTTTCTGCTGTACTAAACATAATAAAACACGCTTTGTACAAAACGTAAAAAAGGAAGGACACAAACAGTGAGACGTCTCACTGTTTGTGTCCTTCCTTTTTTGGTGTCGTCACAAACGCATCAGGAAAACATTTCCGACCATGCATTGGTATGTGATTTCCCATCGTCTAGGTGTACTCCATCTCTCCTGAACGTTTGTCACCGCTGTACTGATACACCATGTATATCACTCTAGAATGAATGGTAAGTTAAGTTGGTTCATTTCTTTTCTCAAAAAAGCGCAATTTTGGAGTTATTCTGTAAGATCTCGCTAGCCCAACTTGTCAGAAACTGGGGTAGTGATGGCGGCTATGTGTAAAATATACACAGAAACGTAAGAAGGTGTTAGAACCCTTTTTATTTTTTATCTTTAAAATGACAGATGCGTCTACTTGACGCTCACAAACTACGCCAACCCGGCGGTTAACTCAAACAAAACGCAAAACTAAAAGTAATGATTAGATAAACAAATATCACTACCGACGAGGCTCTGAGATCCTAAACTAACCGCGTTTGTAATTACCGCTGAGATTTCAGCAAGATTTCTGATTAAACAGTTGAAAATTAGCACTTCTGCAAAGCTAGGCACACAGGCCGACGCGCGCTGATCTAAATTCTACCGAGCAATCTCTCCAGCGTACCTTTAACGCAAGACCCTCACACTCTGGTTTCGTCTACTATTTAATTCAACTAGCTTCCGCTAAATTTGAATAAACTGCGTGTGTTACTAAAATTTACATACTCTGGCACGGGCATTTCTAGGAGAAAATGAATAAACAGGAAAGATAAACTTAAAATAAATGTTAGTTAAAATAAATATAAACCCTACAATTCCTTTCTTCTAAGAATTCTTTCGAAACGAATCAGTTCTGAATGCCATGCAAACTTTTTGACAATATTAGTCGTACCAAATGTTCTCATTATTTCGCATAGGCTTTCGGCTACCATGTTTTTTAGACACATCCATTTGCACAGGAATAAAGCACAGAAAATTTGTCCCATGTTGAACTGTACCATTTCCTAAAAAATTCTAAGCATATACAAATTGTGGCAAATTAAGAATACTTCTTAAGCCAAAATAAAATAGCTTATGACGTGGTGTGAAAAGAGGTATGTTAAAAGTGTACATGCGAAGATTTTTACATTTCCATATATACTAGTGCCATTGAATTCTAATGCATTTCTCTAAATACAAAAGGGAATAGCAAAATTAAAATTCAAAAGCGTAAAAGAATTTGCCGCATGCCATTCATTTGTTATTACTTGCCTATTTATGTTTTTTAGTAGTCTACTATCTATAATTTTCGAAATTTTGATATTATATGATTCCATTCTAACGTCTGTTCTATTCATTTCGTAGGTTTCGTGTGAGAAAAAGGCGTGTGAATATCGAGTGAACTTTGAAGATTATAGCAAACAGTGTCCTCGTGGAGAGTTATGTGTTCCCCAGTTTTCGCATCCATGTTTGTCTGCTCCATGTGAAGTTTCCAGATTTTGTCAATCTCATACGAATACTCATCTTTATTTAAATGATCATATGCCAACACACTGCAAACCAAATTATGCTACTCCTGGGAATAATTGTGCCAAATTATCTTTAGTATTTTCCGATAACATACTATTCTTGGTGAGTGGTGCTGTCTGATAAGTTTAGGTAGAAAATGCTATTGTAGTTATATGAGATTATTTAATTTTATCTAAAATTATCCCAGATATTAAGTAAAAGATTCACTAAATTGTTAAGGGAAAGATCTATAATCTATTAATAAAATATTTTTGAGCTCATTATTTTAACAAACATAAGTTAAAGATTAATAAGTCTTAAGAATTAATTAGTAAGTCTTAAGAAATTATTAATTTTTTTCCCAGAAGTTGTTAAGATATGTAGCTCATAGTCCATTCCTTTTTAATTGATATTCTGCATTTTATTTAAGATGAATCAGGTAATTTAAACTAAGTTTATATTGTTAATTTATAAATCTTAGAAATAGTAATTGAGCTGCATTAAAACATGACATGAAAAGTAGTGTTGATTTAATGGTCATTAACTACAATTTAAAAATTGCATTGATGCGTTTTATTACTTCTTATTAATAAATGGAAGCAGCAACTAAAATTACATTACAGGCTTTATGACATAAATCCAAATTACTGCTTTCGATTCAGTAAAATGTTTCAATGTGCTGTGACAGAAGGTTAAAAAATAGTGTAAAAGAATTCAAATATTTGCTAATCAGATTTTAAAATATGCGACAGTAATTAATCATATATGCTGCCGGTTAATAAAATAAGTAATACTGTAGTATTGAGCTATGGTATTTTAAATCGGAGGGAAGACGGTTATTCAATTATTATTCTGTAAATAATAAGACTTATAATCAAAACTTTCCTTGGGTTTCATTTCTCAGAAAAACACTCTGTTAGGTACCCGACACTAGCACAACGTATGTTTATTTTTCGAGACATTTTTCGTATTTCATGTGTAATTTGAACTGATTTTGCATCATCAACTTAATTGTACAAGACTGTTATAATGATCGCAACAAATATACAATCAATAGAAAAATTATGTTTGCATTTATAAAAATATACGAATAAAAAATTCTTAAAATATCCATAAGGTTTAAATGTTAAAATACTAAAAAATATCCAAAATTTTCTTCTCACTGTAGTAATTTGCTGAATTTTCAAGATATCTCACACAACATTTATCGAAATTACATTTAATCAGCTTCAGCCGTGTTATCTGCTTCAGAAAGATGCAGCTCACTCTGTTGAAGTTACAATCACAAGTTTTAAAGTTTTCATTGTAGTGAACGTGTTTAGTAGACAACATTATTTTAAAATGCTATTGAACATTTTTTTTTAATTTGTTTCATTTTAAGTTATTTTATAATTTTTTTTAGCAATTGAATTGAATTGAGCAAATTTCAATAATTGACAATGATGATCACGCTCCGGAGCTAAT
>KK120135.1:239065-285253 GCA_000611955.2 Stegodyphus mimosarum
ATATATATTACAAAATTAATAAAAAAAATATTGTACTGCACTGAAAAATTAAAAACTAATATAAAAGAATATCTTCTAGTATGTATAAAACGTATATAAATATATACATAATCCGTTATACATATATATATATATGTGTGTGTAAGATAAAAATTACGTAAATCAGCCTTATACTTAAATTTAGCAATAGACATTTAATTTACGTATTTCTTTTCTCTATTCTAAAAATAATAACATTTCTGGACTACACCATTTTCAGATTAATCTATGCCACAAAGCTTGCGTAACGTTATTGACGTAGTTAATTGGGAGCCTAAACTTTGAGAACTGAAACCTTTCTAACTTAAACCAAAACCTTTCTCTTAACAGACTGCTGTGTTGGATAAATGCGCACTTTAGCTTCAAAATCTGTATTACTTCGACGCAATTACGCTATGCTCTCTTCCTACCGCAACAGTATTCAAAAACGCAAATGTTCTGGAAATAGGCACGATTGGAGTGCCAAGTGAACTGTGGCCACAAATGCGAATTTAAATGAAAATGAAATTTAATCCGGCTGGACTGCTTCCTCTTCAGTATGGGTCGACGCTCCAAGCACCAAGTATCTACGCGAAACAACATTTCTACGCTTCTAGTCTCAGTGTTCCTACAACAGCATTCCTAAATTTTTGTTTTATTGCACTACGTATAATTGTATTTAAACATCCCACAGCCATCAGCAAGTTGTAACGCTGATTAGCATTGTAGAGGGTTTGTCCATTGATATCAAAGTTTATTTTGTTATTGTACTGAATTTGTTACTTTTCATGTTTATTAAATTCTAAATTCCATTTTACATTGTTTTACAATTTAAGAAAGTATGGATTATTTTAGAAGTGTTAAATAATTAATTTTAATATAAATTTCATGAAAATGTAAAAGAAAATTTTTGTTTTACATTGAAAACAACAGTTTTTACGAAAGACTTTCAAGCTAAGGACTGCTAAATATGATTAAGATATTCAAGCAAATATTTTACGAACTGTGAACTTTTGCGGTTATTTCTTGAAAAAATTAGGACACTTTTTACAGTATGTTTACAGAAAAAAGGAACTTTCAGACTTCCAAATTTTCAATAGCATTTTCAGTTTGTATTTATTGCTAAAAATGATGTCTACAGGATTTTATTTTAAATCATTTAGATAAAAATTTTATGATTTTTTTTTCAAAATTTTATTTCCTTTGCTTCACTACTAGTTACTAGGTTAATGCTTTCTTCTAAAAAAGCTTTTGTCTCGCCCAGCCTTTTTCTCTTCGAAGAGGGGGGATATGCAAGATAAAAATTGCATAAATCAGTTTTATAATTCAATTTAGCAATGAACTTTTAACTTGGATATTTCGTTTCTCTATTCTAAAAATAATAACATTTCTGGACTGCGCCATTTCCAGATTAATCTATGCCACAAAGGTTGCCTAACGCTGATGACGTAGTTAATTGGGAACCTAAACTCTGAGAACTGAATCCTTTCTGACTTAAACCAAAACCATTGTCTTAATACACTGTCATATTGGATAAATGCGTACTTTTAGCTTTACCCTCTGTGCTGTTTGGACGCATTTACACTGTGCTCTCTTCCTATCGCAGTAGTGTTAAAAATGTAAATGTTCTGGAGATAGACACGAGTGCCAAGTCAACTGTGGCCACAAATGCGAATTTAAATAAAAATGGAATTTAATCGGCTCGACTTCTTCCTCTTCAATATGGATCGATGCTCCAAGCATCAAGTATCTACGCCAAACAACATTGCTACGCTTCTAGTCTTAATGTTCCTACATCAGTATTTATAAATTTCACTTTCATTACATACGTATACGCAAAGCCTGCTGGAATCCTTTACCTTAGTTACTGGAGATTCCGAAATACACAATGTTCTTGCCGAAATACACAATATACTGCCGTAAATATATATATATATATATAATACAGATGGAATACGTAATTGCGTAGTAAAAGGATGAAACTTGGAGACAAAGTAATTGTAGATTCAACACATAATTTATTTCTGGACAAATTTTTGAGATGCATATTATGATTTACATATAATCATGGACGCAATCTGCACCCCACATTTTTGGAAGTTTAGTACACCTTAACATATACAATGGATGATAGAGAGACAGATAAGTAATGACATCCTATCACAAAGCAAGCAAAGCAGGAAAGCTGTCCACGCATTCAGAAGCGTGAGACAGTATCAAAAAGTTTCGGTTCTCAATTGAAATCTTATTCAGTGATTGGATTAAAGGTATGTGCTTCATTGCAGTGTTACGTAAAGTCGCATGATGCGGATTAATTTTGAAATGACGCAATTTAGATTAGTATGTTATAAATAGTTACTTTTATAAGGATGGAAACATATGCCGTAGTTACTATTTTTAGGATAGAAAGGGTAAGTACGCAAATTAAAATGAAGGCTAAAAGTGGCTATTGCCAATTAAAATCAGAAATTTGCTTTATATACTTTTGAATAATTTGTAATAAATTAAATGTTTAGAAATATTTTATTTCCTTAAGAAAATTAGTGCTTCTTAGTGAAAAATATGGAAATCTAGCACAACTCGAAACTCTTAGTATTTTTTGGATAATAATTTATACAGTTACTGCATAAAAAAAAAACGGTTGCTATGTAAAATAAAGGTGTAATATTGTACATATGACGAAATATGCTTTAAAATCTAGATGTATAAATTGCAGCATATGAAACATTAATAAAAATTAAAATTTTTCTTTGTTCAACAGCTTCATTCTACTGATGTGATATGTTTAGAGCTACAGGAGTTTATATGGTCCCTTGATTTTGTGAATATTCCTGTATTTGCGCAGTGTGCACTCCAGAAGAATGTAGCTCATATTCTTGAAGTTACAGTCGTAAGTTCTAAAATTTTCATTTTATGTGAACGTGTTTAATAGGGAGCATTATTAAAAATATTCTTTTATTTATGACTAATAAGCTATAATTTTCAAAATTTTATCAGTTAAAGAGAATTTATAATGCGGTAGAGAACTTTCTATCTGCTTATTATGTAATTATTAATGATGATCACGCTTTTAGGCTAAAATTACACATATATTATTTATCAATTTTCGACTTTCAGAGAATATGTGAAATTTATACTTTTTCGAAATTTTGATTGTTTTGACTATTAAAAAGACTTATGAGTTCAGGTTTGTTAAACATGAAAGATGTTGAATGTGATATTTACTCTAAATTCGTTTCATATACAATGTTCGAGAAAGTCTTTATATTAAATTCTACATATGTGTTTCCAATCAGAGACCGATTTACAAAATTAGAGCTCCGGAATAAAGCCTTCTAGAAAGTCCAACCCCCCGTCCTTTAATATAACAAATATCAATATGCAAGTTATATAACGCATTTTGTGAAATTACTTAATAAATACACTCACGTTTGTGAAAATTGCAACACCATGAAGGACTTACGCGAGTGAGCTGAAATTTTCAGGAAATGCAAAGTAGCGCATGATATGCAAATGATTAGAATTGCAAATCCGTAGCGCATGCGTATGCTGAGCAGCGCCCTCTGAACGGCTGATGGATCCGACTAAATAGACGGCTGTAGCGAGGCGTGTATGGTTATCGGTGGTTATCTGCTAGTGGTAAACGTTAACTCAATCTGTACTTATGCCTCGTCGACGAAAGAGAGCGAGATTTGAACAACTTACAGAGTTTGAACGAGGGAGAATCATCGGCCTTCGTGAAGCTGGATTGTCGTATCGTGCAGTAGCCTCTCGTGTGCAGCGTAACAGCAGCACAGTGATGCGCGTTTGGAAGCAGTGGACGGACGAGTGTCGGACAACTCGGAAATCCGGGAGTGGACCCCGAAATGTGACGTCAGCTCGCGATGATAGACACCTGGTCCGCATGGCGCGGACGGACCGTACAGCTTCCTCTAGACAATTGGCAGCACTGTGGTCAATAGCTACAGGTGTTTCATTGTGTGCTTCATCAATTCGTAGACGTCTGCTGCAGTGTGGACTGCGCGCACGGACTCCTTTATACAGGATCCCCCTAACGCACGACCATCGCCGCCTGCGGCTACAATGGGCCAATCAGCATAGAGACTGGCGTGCTGATTGGCAGCATGTCGTGTTTTCTGACGAATCCCGCTTTAATTTGTGGTACCATGATGGCCGCATTCGTGTCAGACGCTATGCCGGTGAACGCCACCTTCCGGAGTGCATTATCGAACGCCACAGTGGACGAACACCCGGAGTTATGGTCTGGGGCGCCATAGCATATCATAGACGATCTCAATTGCTACGAATTGTGGGCAATCTGAACAGCAACCGGTATATCCGTGAAGTTCTACAGCCCGAAGCTGTTCCCTTCCTTCAAAGCTTGCCAGGCGCTGTATTTCAACAGGACAATGCCCGCCCTCATACTGCTCGGATTGTTAAATCCTTCTTTGCAGCGCAGCAGGTACAGCTTCTTCCTTGGCCTGCGTGTTCCCCGGATATGTCGCCAATTGAACATGTGTGGGATGTCATTGGTCGGCGTCTTGCTCGTGATCCTCGTCCTGTTGCGTCTGCAGACGAACTTTGGGTACGCGTACAAACGATATGGAATGCTCTTCCTCAGTCAGACATTCAAACTTTGTTTGACTCCATGCCACGTCGTGTAGCAGCACTTATTGCGGCGCGTGGTGGCCACACAAAATACTGATTCTGATCTCTTGTTCTTGTTTGTTTGCTTTGAACATTTAATCATTTATTTGTACCACTACCACTCAAATGTGTATTAAATTGCATTCAATTATGACGATTCCTTCTTGGTGTTGCAATTTTCACAAACGTGAGTGTATATATTTTTTCTTTTTAATATTATATAAACAAAAAGTGAATTTTGCCTTTTCGTATATTTTTTTTTTCATGCTTTCAGTTTAAACTAGGGGTTTGAATATCGAACCTTCTTATTTAACATGCAGTTAAAATGATTTTACGAGGAAACCTGGCGACTTCTCATACAGACGTAAAAGAATACTAGCACAGAAAGAAGGGTAAAGTAACCCTTTAATTATTCGTCAAACTTTTAACACAAATACACGCACTTCGTGTTTATAACAACACCGACAACTTGCGGTGGAACTTAAGAATAGTTACACAATAATTTCAAAGATAAAGAGTATAGTTGGACTAACAATTTTATTTTAGGCTAACTAGGGTGACTCAAGAACCTAACCTGCAATGTAAAAGGCGTATAAGAAACTCAGTGTAACAGCAAGGACAAACTAGTAACATGCGCTGGCTAGCGAAATCACGTTCTGAATAAACTACAAGATTCGTCTAACTTTTATACTCACTTCACTTAACTTTAAATTTACATCCTGGCGAGGAAATGCGAGAGGAAAGTGAAAGGTTCAGGCAACGTACAAAACTTAAAATAATTCGTTATGTAAAATAAGGGAAACCCTGCAGGATTTGGTTTCTTCTTTATTATAAATCTTAATTAATTAAACCAAAAGGACAAAACCAAATCAGTGCATTTAAATTGCATATGAACTTAGAAATAAACTGTATGAAAAATATGTAGAATTAAATAATTCAGTTCCCTCCCTACCACCGTTGAAGAAATTTTTTCTTCTGGCGGTTTCTCACCACCATGGAAGCAAACTTCCTATTCCTGCTTTAAAATTATAAAAATACACTGTATGTTAACAATATCTCTCGTCAAGGGCTTGAGAGGCAATGGCTCAGTAACTGATTTCTAGAAAGATTTGAAAACTTAAAGCATGACATTTAAAATTGTGTCTCATCTTTCTAAATTTGGATGCTTAAAACCTCGAATTAAAAACTATATAAAATTTTACATATTTTGAAAACTGCAGAAGGATTTGGAGGCTTCCTTTAAAATAGAAATTCGGGATGTTTGTCCCTTTTAACGTTCCGCAAAACAAGCCCTGCTTCCAACTGCAGTGTTTTGCAGAATGGTAAAGAATTTTATGAAAACAGTTCCAAAGCAGGGCTTCATAAATTGCCATGCTATGAGCGCTTCCCCGTCAGTAAATTAAGCTCTTTTTTGTTAACTTAACGTAACTCCATCTTCTTTTTGTCACCTTACGAATAATAGGAATAATATCGAATAATATCGCAAAGAGGTATAGGATTTGAACGAAAAGAAATATATATATATTCAAAACTACCTTTTCGTCGCCGTGGACTGACGATGTCATCATTATCTGAAGATTGAAAAGTCGGTGAGTGTTATTGAGAATTTTATGAGATATTTTTAAACAGATGTAGTATAAGTAAGCATTATTTGTCATTCGAATAAGGTTTCGAGATTTGTATTTGTAAATGTGAGAATTTCAGCAACGTACTTTTGACATCCGCTGATTTCGACTATGCTAAAATTGCTTTTCTTTCACAATAAACATATCTTTCAAGTTAGCTCTTTCAATTGATAAAGAACGAAATAAAATGATACATTTTAAAAACTTTATATTGATAATATTTACGCTTAAAACAAAAATATTGTTATAAGAGATAAGAACAGCGCATTAACAACATATTAACGGTGGTCTATAAGCAACGTTAGCACATATATATCTTTCAATAAAAAATTTCTTGTTACGTCTTGTTCTATAAAGGTGAAGATTTTATTTTAGACACCATTTGTATCATACATTAAATTCATAATCCGCGTAGTGGTTGTTACATAAAATGTGTATCATTTTCACAGTGGAGAGTGCGAACTCGTCATCGTCTTTCTACAAAAAAATGATTTTCGGAATTCTCTGATTTCCGGCCGCATTTTTCAAGCACTAAATTTCTTCTTTAAAGTCAGAAACAAAATATATCTCCCAGCATGAATTGTTTTAGAAATGTAAATATACATTGACTGAAAAAATAAGTATGTCCCTTATAATTAATAACTAAAGCGCGAACGAATAAAACTCATAAATGAAAGCGAAAATTAAAATCACGCAAATTAAAGTTCTACATATATCTGCTCGTGTATTAGTTTAGATTTTCATTCCGAGAATCGATCGTCTAAAGAGTGGGGGGGGACAGTTTGAAATTCTGGAAAATCTCAAATCGTACAGCGTTTGTTGCTTTGCCAAATATCATTCATTATACTCGCGTATTTTTAGTTATTTATCTGAAGCGTTTCAGAGTCTAATTCTTTTTAATTACTGTATACTTTTGGATGAGTAGATTCATATACATATTATTAAAAAATATTAAAAGCTCAAGTTTGCCAATATTTTTCATGTAAGTTATATTAATTTCGTAAAACAGAATCTTGCTCTTCCTGTTGTAAAAATATCTTTAATAAGCATTTTACTATGGATGTTCTTGATTAATTTCCCAGTTGATTTAAAGGTGCATTCTATATTGAAGAGCATTTTTTGTGTACTTATGTGTGTGTTAATACTTTGTATTCTTTGTGTGCATCTGTATGTATCTGTGTGTTAGCTTACTTAGTTATTTCTAAACAATAAATGTTATTTCATGGAAGAAACGAATTACAAATGTCTTATTTATTCATAATTCCTTATCTAAATTTAGAATGAGGAAAATTATTTAATGAGCTATAGTTCATTTGTTTACAGAAACAAAATTTCGTATTACTTTTTTATAATATACGAAGCAAAATTAAAATTAAGTCCTAAGAGGTAGAATTTCGTTTGCATTTTTCTTATTTCTAGTTATTTTTCTTTTCTTTTTTAATGTGTGTGTGGGGGGGAGAAGACATCAAGGTGGTATTTTAAACTCGTTTCTCTTTATCCTATGTATGCAGTCAACAGATGCAGAATCCTCACCTGAGGCACATGCTATGCTGACAAGTATTTCTTACAATTTGGCTGATTACATGAAAAAGAAAAAAATGATTAGCTCTGCTTTGGAATCTGTACTGGAAGTCAAGATAGAATCAGATTTTGTTGAAGCAGGAAGTCTTGGTATGTAAATATGTATAATTACTATAGCAGTTTTGATTTAATCTGTATGGTGTTATGTAAATATATACAAATACTATGATAAATTTTGATTAAGAGAAGGGAGTTATCAGAAAGCTTAGGAGATATTTAATTTTTGAGTGCTTCAGCTGTTTTCTTCTTTCATTTTAATGTTTTTATAATAAATTTATAATTCTTGAATTATTTTAATTTTGATTTAATTTCCTTGAGCAAAATTATGTTAATCAAAAATACAGGTATTCATTCATGTAAATATGTAGCTTTTCTTGCATTCCGTATTCGTTTATAAATCTTAAAATAATACACTGAAGGGTCACTAAAATTTAAAAGTAACACAGTTTAAAGAGTATAAACAGTGTTATGTTTTCTGATCGTTCTAGTTAAAAAGCGATATATACACTGAAGTGACAAAAGTCATGGGATAGCAATATGCAAATATACAGATGGCAGTAGTATCGCGTAGAAAATGTATAAATGCGAAGTGCTTTGGCAGAGCTTTCATTTGTGTTCAAGTTATTCATGTGAAAAGGCTTTGACGTGATTATGGCCGCACGACGAGAATTAACAGACTTTGAACGCGGAATGGTAGTTGGAGCTAGACGCATGGGTCATTCCATTTCGGATATCGTTAGGGAATTCAACATTCCGAGATCCACAGTGTTAAGAGTGTGCCGAGAGTATCTAATTTCAGGCATAACATCCCACCATGGACAGCGCAGTGGCCGACCACCTGCACTTAACGACCGAGACCAGCGACGTCTGCGTAGAGTTGTCAATGTTCACAGACAAGCAACACTGCGTCAAATAACCGCAGAAATCAATGTGGGACGTACGAGGGACGTGTCCGATAGGACAGTGCGGCGAAATTTGTCTTCCTTGGGCTATGCCAGCAGAAGACCGACTCGAGTGCCTTTACTGACAGCACGACATCGCCTGCAGCGACTCTCGTGGGCTCGTGAGCATATCGGTTGGTCCCTAAACGAATGGAAAACCGTGGCTTGGTCAGATGAGTCACGATTTCAGTTGGTAAGAGCTGATGGTAGGGTTCGAGTGTGGCGCAGACCCCACGAAGCCATGGACCCAAGTTGTCAACAAGGCACTGTTCAAGCTGGTGGTGGTTCCATAATGGTCTGGGCTGTTTTTACATGGCATGGACTCGGTCCTCTGGTGCAACTGAACCGATCATTGACTGGAAATGGATACCTTCAGCTACTTGGAGATCACTTACAGCCATTCATGGACTTCACGTACTCAAACAACGATGGGATTTTTATGGATGACAATGCGCCATGTCACCGGGCCACAATTGTTCGCGATTGGTTAGAAGAACATTCTGGACAATTTCAGCGAATGATCTGGCCACCTAGATCGCCCGACATGAATCCCATCGAACATTTATGGGCCATCTTCGAGAGGTCAGTTCGTGCCCAAAACCCTGCACCGTCAACACTTTCACAATTATGGACGTCTATAGAGGCAGCATGGCTCAATATTCCTGCAGGGGACTTCCAACGACTTGTTGAGTCCATGCCACGTCGAGTTGCTGCACTTCGCCGGGCAAAAGGAGGACCGACAAAATATTAGGAGGTATCCCATGACTTTTGTCACTTCAGTGTAGTTTCCTGAGTGACTCATTATTACGACCATGTGATCAATATCAAATACAATAAAATATTTTCACCCACCTAACAATATTAATCGGTTTTGTTGATTATTTTGATATTGATAATTCCTGTAGTATATCTTCAGAAGGACGATTGTTCAAAAGAAGGAGTTGCCCCCAAATCACCTTATGGCTCTACAGTTTATTGTTGCATATTTTAATATGCCTACATTCATTACTATTCTTTAGGTTACAGTTGACATATTTTATAAAATCAACTAGTCAAGGAAAAAGTAAATGTTCGTGTCCATGAAAAAGCGTTTATCCAAATTTTAAAAAAATACCAAAAGGAAAAAAAAAATGTTGGTAAACAAGTGCAGAATGAGAAAAAGAAACAAGTCCAAAATAGTGACAATGGAAGTGATCAAATTATATAATATAAAATTTTACAAGGAATATAGCTTTTAAGACCATTGTAGAGAATATTTTAAAATGTAGTTGTAGAGCTTTAATGCCAATTCTTATTAATACTCATGGGCGTAGCCAGCACAAAATACGGGGGGTGCCCGCTGCGACTAATATGGCTATATTACCTATTACAGCATCTTCAATTATATAGATAATTACTACGTGACGAATATATTATCTTAATGACAGCTATCTTAATATAAATAATAATTATACTATAAGTTTTATTAATAATAGAATTATGTAACTAAATTATGGATATATTGCATTTAATTATCGTATTTATAGTTATTACCCTACAAACATATTAGTGCATAACTAATATTTTTGTTTTTCACCTTAACCACTTTTAACCTTTATTAAAGCAATTTTAAAAAACATTATAAAGAAAATAATAAATAACAAAAATATATAATGATTGTAAAAGTACTTCCAGTAGTTTACTTTCATTTCTGAAGTACACGCTCCCATATACAAAGAAATATTAAAATAATTTTGAAATTCATCTTACTTTAGTTTCATAATACAACTATAAATATAAATAAATATATAAAATCTATATTTCTATTCTGTTTAATTATATAACAAAGATATTGAATTAAATATATCAAAGCTGTAAATGCATCGTTTATTTTAGACATAAAATTAAATTGCAAATAAAAATTTTTAAAAAAGGCAAACATTTTTCTGGCCTTTCATTTTGAATCGGCAATTAAAACATTTCCGAATTCCATTTTTCGTCGCTGTAAGCTGGCAGATATATCAATAACTTTGTTAATTGATATTTCTTTGGTATAATGAATATGCATTAATGCCAAAGAACTTCTACGCTCATTTAGTAGCTTATCATAGTTTTGTAATCTTTTCAAAGCACTTGCGTAATGTTCGCATTCACAAGACGTTATTGGCAGTGTAGCTGCTATGTGCAAAAGCACATGAATATTTGGGAAAAAGTTTTTATTCGAAGCTTTTAAACCCAAAGCTGGTGTGCCCGGGAGCTTTGTTTTGGAAATAGACGTAAAATGCCGTCGCCAACGTTTCATCTCTTCTTTAGAAGTTCCGGAGAGGGTAAATCATGTTTATATGTGACTTTCAACTCATTTACAGCAGTTTCGTTTACATGATCAACGCAAACTGATGGTAGTATGCAAAACAGGGATGATGCAATCTTTTCTAAATTTGAAAATTGAGATTTTAAATGGAAAATGAGATGGTCAAAAAGGAATTGCTAAAATAGTTTTGTAGTAACTAAACACAGGATCGCAATGAGCATTATTTCAATGGACTTGCTTTCGAACGGTCCGTGACATTTTAAGCTCCACATCTAATTTTTTATACATTTGCCCATCATGATCAAAAATACTTTCAAAACTCTTTTCTACATTTTCACGCTCAGCAATATAAAACTCTATTATTTCTTGGACCATGTTATAGGCTTCCACAATATCAACAGCTTGTCCCTGAAGTTTAACTGTTATTCCTTCTAAATGAGATAGATAATGATACACTGCTAGGAAAGTTACAATGAAAGGAGACGAAACTATTGAATTCAGCAGAACCATAGCATCTAGCTTACATTGCGCGCTCCACTGATTATGCACATAAGCATCTGGTTTGGTTGAGTACACAATGTGCTCTAGGGCTTCAATACTATCGAAAAAGCTTTGATAAAAATGCTGGTACGCATTATGCCGCATGGCCCATCTTGTCCGGAAAAGGTCTAATATTATTTTTCGTCGACCTAAATCATATGTAGCATTCTGGTTGACAGTTTGAGTAAGAAGATCATTTCGTTTAGGACTGTTTAAAAAAAAGCATTTTTCAGTTGGTCCAGCATATTGTGAATTTCAGGAATTTTGCATGAGTGTATGATTACCAGATTCAGGCAATGAGTAGAGCAGTGGATATATATTGCTTTTGGAGCGAAAGTTTTAATCCGAGTTTGAACTCCAACTTTTTTTATGACATATTACCTGCTCCATCATAACTCTGACCTCTAATGTTGCCAGGATCTAACCCGAATTTTGAAATTATTGTAATTATAGAGGATGAAATAAATTTCCCTGTAATACTATCTAGCGTGAGAAAATCTAGGAATTCTTCTCTAATATTTTTTTGACTGTCGGCAAATCTTATACACAATGATGAAGTTTCCGCATTATTTGAAGTGACTTCATCAGCCACTATAGAATAAAATTTTGCTGTTTTAATTTCTTCGATGATATCTTTCTGAATTATTTGGTGTCCAATTATTATCTGCCAGCCCATTTTGTATGGTAGATGACAAATAAGTCGCATTTCTCATGGCTGGAGAATTTAAATGTTGTAAGTCTTCTGCTTAATTAGACAGCATTTTGAGAACAGATAAAAAATTTCCTGGATTTTCTGCTTTTTCTAGTTTTTTTCTATGTCCTCTGAATGCTATACATTGTTTGCCACAGAATATTATTGCCCGTGTAATATGCCGGAGCATCTGTCTATTCTTTTCAATAGAGGAACGTTTCTTATTATCCAAGCATACATCAACAGAATTTTCAGGTATTTCACGGGCTTTTAGAAAATTAGTTGTGCTTGTCATAGAGTCCAAGTGGTAAACTGTCTTTTGACAAAGATTTGCTTTTACTTTCATCTTCGTCCAATTTTTGAAATGCTAGAAGACAAGTCTTCCTTTCCCTTCTCAATTTCGACAGAAAAGTGCACATGATAAACAGTACGCACCGTCCATTCTCTGACTATAAACCATCCAAGGGTACATACGAAGCCAGTCATGTTGGAAACTCCTATTTTTTCCGTCAGACATTTTAATTTTTGGAAATACATATGAATTTGGAGGCTGAAAATGATTTGTGAGGAGTGAATTTGGTATCTTCACTAATAAATGGTAACTTGTTTTGAAGGAATATAGCACTAATGTCCAAAGCATATGTAGGAGCAGGAAGAAAAGGTAAAGACTGTTGAGAATTTAAATGTTGTGACCAAAATGAAGCAAAATTAAAATTACCCTCTAGAATTTTTTCAGTTTGTCTTTTATCTGGACCTATGAGAAAAGAATCAATAATTTTATATATTTCATATTTTATTTACAAAGGATGCACAAAGCTGTGAACAAGCGTATTAGCATCCTCCTTCATAGAAAATTTTATTGAAGTGTTTTAAATATCCATAACGGATATCTAAAACCTTCAGTATTATATATAACATATAATACTATTAAAGTCAAATAATTTGAATCTTGCGTAAAGTTTTCATGGTAGAAGCAATATTTTATTGTCATTGTCTCATACAGTGATCTTCGTTAAATTAATAATTGTTTATCATTGAAAAATTGTAATTTATTTTATTTATTTATTTTTGAAAAGATAAACTTTTCGAACACATAACACGGTGAACAAAATAAATGTATTAAATTAGAGCATAAGAACATACTTGATGCAGCTTTAATTAATATTCGTGAAAGAAAGGTAGACTTTTCTAGCAATTATATCATACTTTATGAAACCGAGAAGCCGCAGTTTTGCATCAAAAGCGGGATTCATTCGCAAGGTTTCAAAAGTGAAAACAGAAGTTGTTCTGAGTTAATTACTCCGATAAAGTTCACGTTTTACTCGGAGAATAGTTAACCTGAAAGCCTAGAGAAAGGTATAAGTGGTGTATATCGGCTAAATCGAAGTATTCTATGAAGTTATTTAGCAGAAAGCTTCAGTTGTTACTATTTGTTTGAATATAATGAAAAACACAATGGCTGTGACGATTTCCTAAGGGAACTGTCTTGTATCTACATTACACATGGGGAAAATTTAAAAATATTGATGCGTGAAGATTATTTGCCTTCACTCGAAACGATATTGAATAAAAGTGTTCAGCGCTCTTTCGTTCAGTCACTGCTGGGGTCTCTTATAAAAAATCATTGATAATGCTACTTATAATAAAAGCAATATATAAATAAATCAGTTCTCATTTGGAAATCATTATTAAGTCCACCAATGAACGTAGCTATTCACCGCTACTCCACAGACATAATTTTATAATTTTTGCGTTAATTCGAATCCTAATCCTTGTAAAATTTTTACAGGTAAACAACATTGTTCATGTTCGTCTCTAATTTTACTTTTTAAATTCCTTAGAACGAAAGGCAGCTGCAAAATCTATAACTCATAGATTTGCTTTCTGGTCCTACACACCTACCAAATTGCAAAGAAAGGAGCAAAGCGCATCAGAAGTTTTACACTGACGAAATCAAACACCAATAAATATTGAGTGCCTAATGCGTTTTTCGAACTATATAATGTGTTTGGAAAACAAACATTTATTTATTTTTTTCGCGATTTCTTTTGCACTGTTAATTGATGGAGTACTCTCGACTTCTATTCCTTTTATTCAAATACATTATCTAGCGTTTTCGACTTAGTAATTTATAAAGTTCCTGCCTAGAATTTACAGCTAAATGTGTGGAACCTTGAGAACTGGCTGAGAGAAGAAGCTGAGCTCAGAGAACAGAAACTCAAGCAGGTAAACTTAATTACCCTTTATTGCTCAAAATAAAGTTTACAGATGGCCCTTTCTCAAGACATACAGAACAGCCACCACTTGGACTTTAACTCAAGAATACTAAGAGCTAAAATTCAAATAACGCTTAACTAAAAAGATACAGCCGAAGCTATCAAAATTCTACAGGAGTTGGCCCCTTAAACGCTAACTAAACGGCGAAGCTATCAAAGGTCTGAAATACGGCCGAGCGTAGTAATAGCTTAGAGAGAGTGTAGCCAAAAGGCGAACGCGCGCTAATCAGAATCTCTGGCTCTCTAACTAAGTCAGTGGAAGTTCGACTTTAAGTACTGCTCTTCCTTCATTTGCATTTAACTGAGATTCTGAAAAACCATTCTGGTAGGAAATTGTAAGCTGAAATTAGGAGCGACAGGAAAGTGGAATTAACTATTAAAAACTTAGGATAAACCTTACAAATTAAACAAAAACCATTTAAAAGCCTATTTAATATGAAAAATTTATGAATTTTCGACTATTTCGGATTCTTTGGCATTCTGAATTTTGAGCTACTAAGTTTTCTGTGCTATTTACGATTTTAAGAAATTCTCTTTCATATGCGTTTTAAAATATTTCACATAATACATTTAAAATACATCTAAAACCAAAGTATTTAAAATTATTACTATCAATCACAATTATCGAAAAGTTTGCAAATAATTATTTTGTTTACAAAGTATGATGCGTAATGAAATGTACGACAATATATGCAATGTTTTTTGAAGTTTTCCTTTAGAAATAACTAAAAGTTATATAAGAAACAGAATGCCTTGCTTTATAGGGAGACTCAATTATATAGGTTTAATGTAACGAAAAATGCAAATTTATTAGCCACCAAAATGTAAGACACTATAAGATACAAATAGACTTAACCATTTAATAATATTATATAGGAGAGCAAATATATTCATAAGAGCATAAGAAAAATACTGAAAACACTATTTAAAGCTTATCGTATAATGGATTCATTTCACAATTTTTATCTCACTATAAGTAACAATATTTTTAATTTAAAACAATAATTTCAATTCAAATAAAAATGGATTTCAGGCAAGGCTTTATCTTCAAGATAAGAGTGCTAAGCTACAGAATGCGATTTTTTTAATACTCTACTCAATACCCTGAGGGATTTATAATTTTTCTGATCGCAAACTTCATTTAAACGATTTATTGGAATTCATTAATTTGAGTATAAAATTTTATTATTTTATCTGCATTATTTACCTTTGTGAAATTTGAATGCATTAAATACTATGAATCTTTTTTAAAAATGACAATCTTTTATTGCAGACAATGTTGATCTTCTACATAAATAGTTGCCGTTCTCAGAAATGCCGATCACTTTTATAGATGGTCTTCTAAGGAAGATGGTCACCGTTAGAAGATTCCTAGTATTTAATTTGTTTTTAAAGCAGGAAATGGAACATGTATTTCCCCCTTGACAAATAACATACGAGTATATGGATATGTAGCTGAAAACAATAACGATATCTTACTACAAAGAAATGATAGTCTTGTATTATTTTTTATAAATTTACTTTTACGTCATTGGGATTATCATTTAAGTATCAAATTAATTTTAGACTTTTATTTTAATTGTAAGTTTATGGATCAGAATTTTGTGAACTTTTATAACACTTTAGATATGCTCGATCACATTCAGTTTTTCATAAGCAATAAGTCGAGTTACATATCGACTCAGTCTTTTTAATTGACAGAAGCATCACAGATTAACTTGTTTTCAGTTGATTCTTAAGCGTAAAAGAATTAGAAAGAGGACTTTGTACTTTTTCTCCTGTCACGAATTCAGTGATTCTTAAATTTCTAAGAATTTTTAACAGAGCATAAAAGATGAAACAGTTCAGTTCTTGGATATAGGTGCAATGAATACGTCACAGCATATGGATAAATATAGACATAAGTTTCCTTTTACAGCTCTAATAAAATCGGTGAAGTTGAGACATTATTAGCAAATTTTAATCTAGTCATTCCTTTGTGATTAGTGTTGCTCTTCGAAGAAAAACTTCAAATAAGAATCAAAATAATTCTCCCTTCATTAATATCATACATTAAAGAAATAATTTTTTTAAGAAATTTATTTCCTCTAACTGCGGAACTTGAAAGCATTAACTGTCTCTGTGATATCTCTGAATAGTACAAATAATAAAATTAAGATTATTACAAATGAAACCAGTGTTTCGAGTACAGTTCATAATCGTAGTAATTAATAATTGAACAAATTTACCACTTACGAAAATTTTCAGTTTAGATAAATACATTTCATACACATTTGCACATACTGCATGAACTTAGAATGGCACAAAATGTTATTTTATTTATTACAATTATATGTATTATTATTATTATTATTATTATTATTATTATTATAGCTTTAATTATATAATAGCCAAAAATTTCAAATGAGAGTAAAAGCTTGTTTACCTTTCCCCAAAACAGAAATGCTTCCGGTAGAGTTCAGTTCATTAGAAATTGTAGAAGTTTTTGGAGAAAAGAAACTGAATTTTTTTACACTTTTTAGCATTTTTTTCTAAGCCATGCTTTCTTTTTTCAGGGCGTCCCATTTTAAGCGATTTATATTAACTAAACACAAATTACAGCATTATTTCTAGTCACACAACACAAATAACAACAACGGCAAAATTTGTAGAAAAACATAGTAACTCAACATAGGGGGACTGTACCAACACGTTGACTGTATCCTCCGATTTTGCGGGAACAGGAAGAATTTTGAAAAGCGCGGAAAGAGGAATCGTGGGAACAGACCTAATTCGCTTTTAGATGCTTGGTCCGAAATGAAAGGGCTTTTCTTCTTTAGCAACATTAAGCTTGATAGCTAGAGGGAAAGTAGGACCGCATAAGGAGGGAGGGCTATTCAAAGCTGTAAGAGAACAAAAGTTTACGACTTGAAAGTGTCACATAACCTTCGGAGTACTTTGCCGCGGCTTGTTTGCTGGGGAGGGGTGACTTTTCCTAATTTTACTTCTAAAGGGAAAATCGTAGGTTTTCCGATCAACCTTTGTTAATCATGAAAATTATGTAGCATTTTCAAGCATAAGTAGTGGGAAGCGCGAGAGTGCCCGGGCGCCCCCTCTGGCATCGCTCCTGAATACTTTGGAGAGAGATGTCTTATTTTCAAACTTCTTTCAACATACTCGTATGTTATTACACATATGTTAAACTAGATGGAGACAAAATTATGTTACATAGAATTTGATTAACACAAGTATAACAACAGGTTGCTACTTTTATTTACATCTGTATGTGACTCTTACACCACAGCCTTACTACTAGCTCTTTATAGCTTCAGAGATAATTTAAGGTGAGGGATACAACAACAGGAAATTTTTAGATAGAAAAGAATAGCAGCCTCTGTGAGTTCCGAGAAGGATGTTGACGAAGATTATTGCTATCCGAACGGCATTCTTTTTATATTAAACGGAACTTACGACCGGATAAAACGTAGGCTAAACCATATATCATATACCTTTATGACCTAAGATGTATAAGGTATTATATGTTAATGAACCAGTTTTAATGATTTGAATTTTTACTATAACTTCTCCATTCCATTAGTAGAATGCAAATGAGATTTAGAGTATTTAAGGCGAGGTTTTCAAATGTTTTGCATAATAAAGGTTTTGGCAGCGACTCTCGCAACTTTAAATTCTATCTCTCAGCCTCTACCTTCTAATATTCCGACATTAGCGATGTGCTAGCGGACGTTAAATCACCACATTAAATGCTTAATTAGCCAAATCTGTGTATCTCGGGCTACGATTCCTTTTCAAATTAAAAAAATCAGAATTCTGAATTATTGTCTTGTTTCTAATTTGTATTTTCTTATTCTTACCTTCAACATTTAACAATATTTGATAAGAAAATCTTTGTGCTTACCTTTCCTTGATGAAATCCACAGGATACTTGGAATTTTTGCCATTTTATCACACGGAAAATTTTATTTACAGCTGTTTACAATTTGTTTTGTTACAGAGGAACATTCGTCATTTTTCTATCGTTGCCACTACATCGCAATCAAAAAGTCCGCAAAGCGGTCATAAAAATAATAAACATAAAATAAAAAAGTGCTCCTTCTCGTGGACAGCAACATGAAAATGTAACATCCTCCCTGTCGATGAACTCTTGGTTCATCAAAGGATTGGATTCTAAAGTTATCTTAAACACTAAATGTTTTTAATGTTCTACAAGTTTAAACGTTCATAGACTCGGTGTTAGCAATTTAAATTGACTGTGTTCAGTACAAAGAGTTCAAGTCATTTCTAACGGGTACAATAACTACACAGGACGGCGAAGATGATTTCCATTAGCTAAACGGATAGTGCAAGCCCTTATTTTTTCATCTTGTCCTGGGGGACACTCCTGCACATGATACAGAACAGCTAGTGGATCATGAAGAAGGGAAGTGACCGATGATAATTTAATTAATTTGTAAAATGAAATAGTTGCAGGAAAAGAAAGGAATAACACGGAAGAGAAAAAGGTTAAAAACATTCACTACAAAAGGATTAACTGAAGCATTTTCTAAATTATATGATAGATTTTATCTACTCGGAAACATGAAAAAAAAATATTGATAGTTTCGGGAAAAGTGAAAAGTAAATTTATGCAGCCTTCGGATGTTATAGCAACATTTATGAAGAAAAACAAACATATTATATTTTGACTGAATCAAACAAACAAACCAAATTTTTTTTATTAAAGAATTCCCCGCTTTTGCGATGAATTATCAGAATGGATAACCATTACTGACCTGTTTAGTTAAATACATTCTTTATACTTTTTCTGTTTTTGTTGATATTAACGAATTGAAAGGAAGAGTATGAGTGTCTGTTCATAGTGAATATGTATATGTATACAAATAAATTATAAATTGCTTATAAAGGTTACTTAAGTTAACATTCTTAAACCCATTTCATAATAAATAAATGCCTAATATATAAAATATTATCCAACCTATCAAAAATGAAATAAGTCCCTTCATTTGTCAGAATCGACTTGCGATGGGACTTCTGCTTTTATTTTTAGTATTAATTTATTTTTTACCTTTCAGTGAATAAGATGCAAATACAGTAACTGGGAAACGTAACTTAAATCAAGCAGCAGGCAGTGATTTTTATTGATTTTTTTCTTTGCAGGTGTTCATCAGAAATATTTAGTCCCCTTTGTGACTTCACTGTGCCTTGCTATGTGTGGTATAGCAGTAGCAATTCTGATTTTCGTCCATAAACAAAAAGGTCATCGAACAGAAAGTGCATGTTCTTCACTTTCAAGCAATGGAAATAAAAATGAGCATGAAACATCATCGTCAACGAATAACTTAGTGAAAGACAACTCGAAAAGATATCTGAATAAACTACAAACTCTCCCTGATCAAGGATCTACTATAGCAAATGAGAATATGCTTAATACAGAATCACATTTTAGTGAAATGCCAAATAAAATTTACAAGGCAATATCCCCAGAAATTAATAAAAATATAGCTCTTTCTCTGCCTTTTAAAAAAAATTTCGAAAAAAATGATTTAAACGCTTCTCAGAAACAGGAAAGTTTTCCTGAACAAGAATTAATTGTGTAATAACAAAGAATGTTTATGAGCACTGTATAAATTATAAACAAGTGTCCTATTTAATGTAAGAAATTTGGTTAAGAATACATTTGTGTCAGTTTGACACTGCCATTAAAAGATGTACAAATTTATGATTTGCATTTACGTAGATAATGTCTGATTTTCGCACTTTCAGCAAGTTGGTTGATTTTGCTAATGTGAAGTATTTCTTTCTGTTTAGACACGAGTTTTAAAAATATTTGTTATTTATTTACTTGAAAGCAGTTCGGCTTTTCTAAAATTTTTAGAAAAGTAAATATTATCAAATATTAACATTGTTTTAAGTCATGTAAATACTGTCTGTGATAAAATGTGTTCTGTAAGAGCTAATGCTGAATTGCGTTAACTAAACACAAGTAAGCATTTCTGAATTTTTAATTCATAAGAAAAGATGATGCTATTAGATTGTATAAAGTTAATTTTAAACAATATTTCTTTTCTTTCGATGCATGTGTGTAATGGACGGCTTAAAGGGAGTATATGAAGTCATATAACAAGTAAATATGAATATCAAAAGTAAAGTCATGTTTATTTCATATTATTGCTTTTAGTTTATAATCTCCTTTTCCTAACTTTTTTGTACATATGTAAATATGTTTCACGATTTGTAAAAAATATTTTATCACTCAGTGTTTGTAGTATGTAAAGGCCTGATATACTGAAAATGCTGAACTACGTTTGCATATTCACTATTAGCCTTTACTATGCACTTTCATCATTGTGTGATCTTAGAGACCGCAGATATAAATTGAATGGAAACTCAGTATTTTATTAGATATAATCAATCTTATGATTTATTTATTTCTTAACTATGGTATGAAATGTTTATAAGGATAGACATATGGATTCTGTGCTAAAAAAGAGGCGAAAAATTCTTTTGTTAGCACGAAGTTTATAACAAGTGCAAAGTCGCTGTCTGTAAGACTGCTCTTTTGGAGTTACAGATAAACTTCTGTTTGAATTTATATTACTTGTAAATAATGCTATCTATAATATAAGATTGAATTTTGAAACAAAATAAATATCAAAATCGTGTTGTTTGTTTACTCAAACATTGCAATGTACTATCGAAATCATATACGTCTAAACTAAAACTTTAAGCTAAAAAGGCTACAAAATAATGAGTTTACATCTTAATGTAAAGAAAGAAAAGTGGAATCATCCATTGCGGTCATAGCACATACTATATTCCATTTCGGTTGTAGCAGGCGTGATTTTCGGTTGTGGTTATGCAGCAAATGTGGTAAGAGTGCCACAACATCATAATATCGTATTATTTATACAAAATTTCATTTTTCCTTAGTGCCCACCAGAGCCGACTGGTAAAGTCTCTGAACAGTGGTAGTTCGATCGTGGTTCGAGTCCCGGCGAACAAGTTGCTTGCATGGGCGTTTTCGTGGTTTTCCTTATGTGTATAGTTCAGCATGTTTTAAATTAAAATTCCATAACGCATTTTTCTTAAAGAGCTTTACAGCGGTAAGAGATTTTAAAAAATATATTCTGAAAACAAAAATTGCAGTTTACATAAAAGTAAATTTCTGGTTTTGTCGAATTCGTATACTTTTAAATTTAGTTTTGCATCCGGTAATGAAATGACTTATTTTAAAGGTCCTTTTCTTAAAATACAAAATTTTACTGTTCAACAATTTTTAAAAGTTTATTCATGTGTGGAGATATTTAACAAAAGCCGTCCATACCTCAAATTCAAAAATCAGGGCTAAATTGCAAATTTCAACCCCATTTCCGAATTCAGTGGCTTCGAATTAACAAAATTTTGTTTATCTCCTTTCCATAATATTTTGTGTGTTGAATAGCGATTGATCCTGATGATAGCTGATGACCTGAGATATTGGATGTTCGCTGTTTCAAAATTTCAGTAGAAACTGCCTCTCAGTTGAAATAAAATATCTACAAAATAGTACACTTAAATTTTCAACATCAGTTTGAAAAGAAATTTCTATGTCCTTACTGGAATTTTTCTACCGGTTTCCTGTCGGAACTAAATTTCTAAACCCCACAGAGCTGAAGCATTCCACACGGCACAGCAAAATTATTAAATATGGCATTAATAAATAAACAATAATTAGTAATTATAATTAAATAAAATATATTTATAAATAAATATAAAGCACTGAAAATTAGGGGGTAATAAATTAAAACTAACGCATCAAATAACTGAAATGGAATAAAAAAGCAAATGCAAGGTGACTAAATTATTGATAATAAGGCAAGGTATTGAGAATGAAAGAAAGATTTTGACCAATATTCTTCGCAATCAGGCACGATTATCTTCTTAATTTAACTTGTAACTCATTTAAACCTTCTTGACGAGATAGAGAGAATCCATATATATATATATGTATTTTCTTTTAAGGAGACAGCATTTCGAAATAAGGGATTTGTTCTTAAGTTTTTTTTTTTTTTCCTTGCATTTACTCTTATGAGGGAAAGTGAAGCACATACTGAGCATCAATATGAGTTTTACTAACTTCTAAAAGAAATATTACATCGGTAACTCTGTTCACATTAGGATTCAGTTATACAGCAAAATACTGGTGCTCACTGTCTCCTTTAGGCCCCATAGCATTCCGGTTAGCGTTATGATTTCGTGTAGGCGAGATACGGTTGATTTTTAAACTTTGACAATCACCTACTTGATCCTAAGAGGACTAAAATACAGAAGCACAAGAGTGAAAAAAGATCTTATTTAAGTTTTCCATGATTAACGATGTCTGTATGTTAGCTAATGACTAACTTACATTTTTTGCTGTTCAGTGAATAATTTATGTAACTAATTTACGTTAGTTAATATGCATATCAAGTCACTGAATAACATCGCTTGAGATTCTGCATATGTAAAAACAATTTTTGTAATTTAGATTTTATTTACAACATAGTTTTAATTTTTAGATGGAAGTTTCAAAATCAAAGCCAGCTGTTTTTGCAATTAAATTCAATAGATATTCGTTTGATTCTTCGTATTTATCCAGGCGAGATGTTACACAACGTCAATAACTAAACTTAGTTCAGCTTGAGTTTCCTAAACTGACTTAGGGCGCACTAGCCACTGTGCCATCGGGCCTTACACAATGTCAATATTTAAGTTTAAAGTAATTTTAAAAAATTGTTCTCTTTTGTATCAGTTTCAACATTCCCAGTTTCTGTCTTCCTTGATCAAGGCTATACCACACAAGAAAAAAGGCTAAAATATGTATTCCAAGACTGCATTGCCAAAGACGTTCATCAGACTTGAAGTACTTAAACTACGCACAAGAAGATTATCCGAAATTCTCAAAATTGTTGTTACAGCAAACAAAATCTCATAGATATTAGCAGTATATGCATTCAGTACTGTTTAAAAACAAACAAAAGTAAGGCACATAATTCATTTTAATAGTAAAAAATATTTTAATATTTTACATGCCCCTATCTAAAGTGCTATTGAAACAGAAACAACAGAAAAGGCAACATTACCTTTAATGCAGTGCTTAAGAGTATGCAGACAAACTGAATTTTAATCTTAAAAAAGGTCTTTCGTGTATTTTTTCAGAAAAGTACATACTAGAGCGAAATATTTTGAAGTACAGATCTTCAGAGTCTGCTATTACTAATTCAGCTGTGAAAAATATGCTTCATTTCACATATTTATTTGCAAACAATGTAGGTTTAGTTTAAACAAAAATTCTTTGCGCTCTCTCTCTTCTTAATGAAAATAAGAAAAGTACGAGTATTGTCACACTATGTGTATTTTGCCTAGTAATCTTCTTTATCTGTTTGAGGAGAGCATGTTGTCTGCTTTAATGATAAAACTAAAAACCTTTAGCCTATTTTTCTTCACTACAGTGTTTTCAGCGTAAAGATATTTTGTTCCAGATAAAGAAACAATAATCATCTTGTAGTTTTAAAGTATATGCAAATCAATATAGCTAGGAAAAAATCATTTCCTGTAAATACATGCTCTGTATTTATAATAATTTTAAGTGCAAATTTCTTTAAGCACAAAAAGTATCTGCATTCATGTCATAATTAAAAAAGATGAAATATGTAGCATGAGGGAGGAAAGTATAGTATGAAAAATCATGAAAGACTTGAAAATGAGAAATTTTTTTCTTATTGTAGCAAAAAGTTGCCTGCATATTTAACCTTGATAATATTTCTCAAAAACTGAAACTGGAAGATAAGCATCATTTGTTTGAATTTCCCTTATTTCATATAATTCTAAAATTCAGTAAGCTTCTTCTGTTGAAAACAAAAACTTATACTTGTAATTACATAGAAACAATTTTTTCTTTGTCATGGTCCAGAATCTAAGGCCTGAATAATAGAGAAACTTATTTTTTCGAAATTTTTAGTCACTTTTTTTCCCTGTTGTTTACGTAAATCACATATTTTATTAAATGGATAACTTCACATTTTTTAGATTTACACTCAATAAATCAATACATTGAAAACATCCAATAAATTCATGTCATCAGTCGATATGGAGACCTAAGGAGACTGCTTTATCACAAGTCGACAACATTCAAGAATTAAACTATTAACAAATATTTCATTGTGTTGTATAACTTTTTGGGTATGTTTATGATTTGATGTTGTTTGCTAAAATATTTTATTGGCAAAAGAGAATACATTCGACATAAAAGTGAGTAAATTTTAAGTATCTGTGAAAATGAAAATATCTGTTTCTACTAAAAAATTTGCCCTTTTTGATTCAAAATTTTATATTATAGATTGCATAGGTTTTTCTAACAAGAATGCGAAGAAATATTCTAGTCACTTTAGTTGGTATACAGTTTGCAGATTAAGTACTTAAGGTTTTACTTACTGTTTTTTTCTTCCTTATCCAACCTCAATATTGTCAACATAAATCGAATATCATTCCAAATGTCTATCCTTTAAATATTAGCTTATAGTTTTTGTAATGTATGCTAGTTTCCAAACCTCTAGCTTAAAAGCTTCTGCTTTTATACTGTACAAGTTTATTGAAAAATAAAAAACGATGAATGAATTTCTTGATTATTTTGAAAGTGAAATCAACAAGTAAGATTTTCAGTGGCTGCAGCGCTCCACTGTTTATTATGGGTATTTTCAGTATGCACAAATAATTTTAATTGAATGAATGCATTTAGGGCAATTAATGCGTTTTTTAAACACTTGTATTGATTTTCTTAATATCTTCAATATTTTTTTGTTATAATGCCATTTTAAAATTGTTATAAAGGAATTCAAAAAGCAGGAATCGAATATTTAAATCTTGAGCTTTGTTCTATGAATTTAAAAATATGTAAAATCTAAAAAGTTACACATTTTTTAAACCATTTGAGATTCTTCAAAATGATAATTCTAAAAATGTAGTCCAAAATGTTTTAGTGCATATGTACACTTTTGGTTATAGGAAGAGAATGATAAAACATTTTAATTTACTGAAGTTTTGCAGATAATTAGAATTTTTAGGTAAAATGTAGCAGAGTCTCACATTTTTGGGAAGCATGTACTAAATCGAGACTCTGAAGAACTAAGTGAGTTATCGGTATCGCTAATGTTTTATCAATCAAACAGAGAACGTAAGAAGGATGTAAAAGACTCTTTTATTAAGAACTCATATAGTTGAACAGAAGTCACTGCATGTGCTTACAAAAGTAGCCAGCATTAATGGCATAACTGAAAAATAAGTAATTACAAATTAAAACTAAGCTAAGTTGCCAGTTAGTTAAAGGCTACAAAGACATGATTAACACGCAAGTTGGTTCAAACTTGTATCGGCGTGGCAAGCACTATTGGCAACAATAAAGCAGCATGAAAGACAGACTGCTATTTACAGAATTTGAACTGATAACGTGGCCTTCATCTGTGTCCAGACAACAAGACTCAGTATGTATCGATGCATAATAATAAGAATACATAATAATAAGAATACATATAATAAGAAATGTAATCTCATCGTACGATTACGATAGGTAATGTTGTCAACGACAAAGGAAAAAAAACGTCAAAATTTAGCTTAAAGTGGCAAAATTGTTTCAAATACGTAGCCCAAGAAAAAACGGAATGCTGCAAAAGTAAGATCTTAAAAGAAAATCCACCAAGTCAAAGGGTTATTGCAAAATTGATTAATGCTGATCTGAATCTTAAAAAGGCAAAAAGACATGCTGTGCATCGTTTTATTCCACGACTTACAGCCGAACGCAGAACGCGCTGCAGAATTCTTTATGAGAAACATTTATCCGAACAAAAATGAAAAAATGTTCTCACAATAGATGAATCTTGAGTTTACTTAAATGACTGCAACGAAAAGAGATCCATTTATTTTCATCAAAGAGAAGAAAAATTCTTAAAACATGGTTCAAGGAATCCAAAGATAATTTTTCTATGGGATTTATGACTGTTGCTGGCTTTTCATACAACGGAAAATTAAAAGTAAAGAGAGCGGGAGAAAATGTCATAATCAACTCCACATATTGTCAAAAAATATTTTATATGAAGTAATAAATATGAAATACCTTCTCTCTACACACAGTGTGATCAACCTGTAGAACTGCGTCAAGACAAAGCAAGCAGCAACAAGTCGAAATCTAATTTCTTGAAAAAGAAAAAAAGAAAAAAAAAATGGAACAAGAAATGGATATCAAGGCCACAACCTTCACTCACATCCCTACTAAATCTCTTAATCTGTCACCAATGTATAGTGTGACTCAGAAAAATAGGAACTTCGGGAAAACCCAATACAAATAGAAGGCATCCAGCAAAAAAATTGTCTTGAAAGCAAATGAACCACTACAACTTGCCTTTGAAGAGACAGTTATCCGAATCATCAATGTCTGAAAATTACGTCCTAGATGACGTTTTCCTGTACGTGTGCATTCTTTCAATCTGCTGTTGAGATTCCTCATTGATCGCTGCAACATCTCAGCTGGGATATCATGAATTTTATTTTGAAATCTTTGTTTCAATTCATACAGAGTTCTAGCCGAGTTGTGCAGACCCGACTCTTAAGATAGCCCCACAAGGGGGGGGGAACCACAAACGGACGAATCTGAAGATCTTGAGGGCCAGGGAAAGTCACCGAATCTTGAGATGACACGGTAACCAAACAATTTTCGCACAGCCGCCTTTGATTGCCTTGCAGTATGTGATGTCGCACCATCCTTTTGAAACCAAGTTGTCGCGTCATCCAGGTTGAAATGACACGGTAACCAAACAATTTTCGCACAGCCGCCTTTGATTGCCTTGCAGTATGTGATGTCGCACCATCCTTTTGAAACCAAGTTGTCGCGTCATCCAGGTTGAAATCAGGATGGTGAACCTGTTGGAACTACGTGAAGTTGTGGGAAATTGTTTAACGTATCATTGCTTATGTACAATATTTTTTAGGCGAAAGCGCACTGTTGACCGTTCCACTGGTCCATGATTACTAAATGGCGAGATTGTTTACAGCTCAAGACGCCTGTTCTACATCATTGCCAACTGTGCATGGCTGCAAATATGCATTTCAAATGTTCCCGTTTTTCTGTGTCACCCTGTATTTTTGGATTTCTAAAAAGTGGGTTGTCCAAACGTCGACCTACAACCTCCTTACACTTTAGAAAGCTGTTCGAGAGCAGTGGGATAAAATACCTCTTCAATACTACAAAAGGCCTTATTGTCTTGGAAATTATGGTGTGTAAAGGTAGCGAAGAATAAGGGTTACCAAATACAACATTTAAAACATAAAATTTTTTGATAAAATATTTTAGTAATTACGATGAAAATCGTCTAAAAATGTTCAAAAAAGCCTCTGTACTTCCCTGTGTGAATCTCAGAAAGCCAAATATCTGTATTATATGTTATTCCCATGTTCAATAGTATGTATGTGTCAATGTGAACAAATTTTCTCTCTCATGAAAAAGGAACAAGTTTCCAGTCAGATCCAGGTTAACAAACATGCATTTCACATTTGTTTTAAAAACAGAAAGCCCAAGCAGTAAGTCTTCATACATCCAAAAACTGGTTGCAAGGAAAAGATGCCAGGTACTGAGAAAAAAACAATAGCTAACAACCAACTATTAAGATTTTCTTATATTCTATCTACTTTTAAGGAACTATAATATTAGATAAGATTTTATGTATTTACCCACTTTTTAAATACACTATTACGTATGAAAATGGCTTTTATTCCCCCTTGCTTTCCTCACTATTGTACACTGATGACTATTTGATCCACTTGAGGTACTAAGTTTACCTGCCTGTTCTAAGGGTGTGCCGGTTCACACACCTAATTCCACTAAAATGTTCAGGAGCTCAAGATAGTTCAGGTGAAGGAATGGGAAAGAATACTGCAAGCATTCATCAAAATATGCATGCACAGCTTGTATTCTGTCTAAGCAGATAAAACTCCTTGCAAAAGATTGTCTCTTTCCTTTATGTGGTATTGCAGCATCTGAAACTGGCAACCACCGGTATGCACTTCCTGCAAATGAAAGTGACATTTCCACTCTCTACATTTGTTGGTTCTGTGCTGCTTCTTGCGTCAAATCACTATTTAATGCAGTTCGCATGATGCCCGAGTTTCATTTCATTTAACATTAATTACAGTAGTTATCAATTTTATAGACACAGCACTATAAACCTATCTTAGTCTCAAGTTTTGCACACCAATGTATTTATAATTTATGTCTTTAGAAAACTATTGGATAACTTTGCTGTACTCAAATGTATCCAGAAATTACAAAAGCTGGGTGTGTGCAGTAATATGCTCTTTTGGATCAGGAGCTTTCTTTCACAACGTTTCTCTGCCACTCGTTTTGGTGATTCTGTGTCGAACTTTAAACAAAGTGAAACTGGCTTACCACAGGGCACTGTGATCAGCCCTATTTTATTTAATATTTTTATTGATGATCTTCCGAGTATTTTGACTTCTTATGGAATGACTAAAGCTGCCCTTTTTGCGGACGATCTTGTTATCTGGTGTTATGCATCCAAAGATGATCAATTCAAGCTGAATACTGTCCTGAATAAGTCTCTCGAAAGGCTGGAGAGTTGGAGTTTGGAAAATAATATGACTGTAAACTTGGAGAAGACTAATAGTCAATATTTTACTTTAAATAGACAGCCTTTTACTTCTGAGCTTGTTTATAGAGGTTCTCCCTTACAGCATAATGATGCGTCAACTTAGCTGGGATGCATCTTTGTTAATAAAATGAAATGGACTAAGCACGCTGAAAACGTCATCTCAAAAGCTAGGAAGAGACTCCCCATTCTTAAGAGACTAGCTGGTGCTAAATGAGGATGTGGCAGAGCTACCCTTAATACTACTTATAAGACCTACATCCAGCCGGTTTTAAATTATTGTAATTAATGTTCTCGGATAGAGTATTGGGGATGCTTGATGTTTTCCAAAACCAAGCTTTGCGATTGATCACTGAAGGTGTTAAAACTACTCCCGTATTTGCTTTGTGACATACAGCCAATGACTAACTTGGTGCGGAGGAATGCATCTGTTCTTTATAATAGACTTATTAGACTCCCATATATTTCTTTTTGGCGTGAATACGATTTTAACAGAGCACGCAATCTAAAGACTCGGAGGGGTTTCATTCAATGCGTCCGGGAGAATACTCAATATAATGTCATTCACGACAAGGCCTATGAATTGTTATTTCATTTAAATCCACTGGAGTTTGTGGTTCTCGATGTCAGACTAGATTTGACCTTGAATGTGAGGCAAAGCGACATATGCCCAACTGCTCTTCGTGCCATCACTTTGGAAACCATTAACACTCGTTATCCTCCTAGTGAATGGCTTCATGTCTATACTCATGGTTCCCTTTTGGATTTCACCCAGGGTGCTGGTGTCTTCTGTGATCTGTTTTCCTTTTACCTACATGTAGGCTCCCATACAACCCACTTTGATGGTGAAGTCAAGGTCATCTATTTAGCCCTATAACAGCTTTCTGCCAGTCTCTGTTCTCTTGATAAAGCTGTAATTTTATCAGACTCAAGTTCTGCTCTTCAGGCCATAGCGAGTAACCTAGGAAAACAAATTGCTCGTGTCCAGAGCTGCAGGGAGATGTTGAGCAGAATTCAAGTAAGGGCTGCTTTTGGCAAAAAAAGGTACGGATATTCTTCAGAGGTCTTTCAGAAACCTACCTCTTCATTCTGCTAAACTTGAAATTAATAGGATTTATAAAAAATCTTTTTGTAATGCTGCTGATAGTGTTTCTGAAAATAAATCATTGGGTGCTGTTGGAAGCTGACTGTGTCTCGGACTCTCTTCGTGCTACTGCTGTGGCTAAGTTTAGACTGTTGACTGGTCATGACTGCCTTGGTGCTCATTTATTTCGTTTTAACCTGACTTCCTCTTCTTTATGTGCTTTGTGCGATTCTGGACAAATCATGAATGCTGCACATCTGGACGTGTGCTCTGCACTTAAGAGTTTAAATTGTATTGTGAAAAAGTATTGGAAAGCTCGTTGGTCAACCTGATGGTCAATGGCCTGGCATTTGATAAATAAAACTTTGCTGTTAAAAAAATCCATCTCTTGGAATTTTTTCTTTCCAGAATATTACACTACAACTATAAATTTTCTTCCCAATATTATGTGTGATAGAAAAGTTCCCATGCAAGTGTGCTGCAACAATGTGTATGTTAATTCCAGTGTCTAATGTGAAAATACAAAGTGAGTCTAGAAAATTTTACTGCTAATTTGTTTCAGTCCAAGAGAATACCTGCTACCATGGATTCGAAAGATAAGCAAACAACAGTAATAAAGTTTTTCAGTAAAACAGGAAAAACAGCAATTATGTAAAGCACATGCATGTCAAGCTTTAACATATTCCAGTATTTTTTATGGTACAGATGATTGCATGATAGACGCAAAGATGCTGACGATGAACCCAAAAGCAGTTATCCTTCGCAGTCTTGAATAGATAGCATTGAAAAAGTTTGAAAAATTATCATCAGTTTCTGTCAATATTAGCTTGTAAGATTAACACTAGTTACAACATAGCTTAAAAAATTCTCAAGGAAGATTTAGGAGAAAAAAAATTGTCCTCATTTTGTCCCTTACCCACTAATTTATTTCTGCATATTGTGATTTGGCAAATGGCAAACAACAATTCTGATTTTTTCAAATAAACTATTACATGGAGATGAAATATGGTCCTTTGCTTTTCATCCTAACGACAATCATCTGCTTGGGTTGAAGAATTATCACCATAGTAGTAGAAACTTCAGTGTCAGAAATCCTGAGCAAAGGTCATATTGGTGACCTTTTTTAGGCTAGAAAAATGCAATTCTCAAGGAATCTATTCCTAAGAACAGATGGTGATCTCTGTATTTTATATAGACTTCTGAAGCTAATTTAGTGTGCTAAGTCTGAAAAAGCTCAATCAAATAATACGTTTCAGTGGCATGCAATGCAGTATCACACAACTCCCTTTTCATCAAGCAGTTTTTAGTGAAGAAACATATAATTCTCAACCAGCCCCCTTATGCACCACATTTGGAATCAGTACACTACTTTATCTTCCCTAAAAAAAATCTTAATCAAAGGTAATTAATTTAATAACACTGAACAGATTTAGAAAACTGTAAACAAAGACTAAACACTCAAATTAAAAAATACTCTAATAGTTCATATAACAAGCATGATTTCTCTAAAGGTATTAGCACTGCAAAATTGGAACTCCTTCAATTACATGACTTCAACAATATTGATAATTAAATTCCTGTGACTGTTTCTAAAACTCAAGACAGATTATTTTAAGAATCACTGTATGTGATTAAAATGAAAATGCTTTACCTCTATGGGCTCAACACATGCATTCAGCATCAAAAAGAAGCTATAAATACCGCAACCTACTGCTAATTTCAATTTTTTAGTAAAAACTAACAAACAGAGGTAAAAGAGGCGGTTGTAAAACCAGTAAAAAATGTTTACCTATCAAAGACCTTAAGAGTACAAGATTATGTAGAAAAATTTTTCACTTCAGCAAATTTCACTAAAAATCTAGTTAATTGGTTGTATACTTGTAATGGTAAATTTTTTAATGTTCATTAGAATCTTCTTTCAATTTCAATACACTAAGCAAAATATTATTAATGACCTGATTCTAGATTTTTGTAAATACAAACTCACATATCAAAAAATTAACACAATTCCACATTATTGTAAAATCAATTTCCGTCACTTTAGAGTGAAGCAGGACTGAATACGACCAAATTAACTTCCACAAAATATTTAAAAAACACTTCCCAGAAATTACAGCTTGTATCATACCTGTTTTTAAATATAAAAAAAACTTCATGCCAATAGATTACTAACCACCATGCTCTAGTTCCTACTGCATACTGTTACGAGTCAACAATTACGAGAACTAATGAAATTAGGAACTAAATTTCGGCCAGTCTACAACATTAATAACTTAAACTGCCTTAATAATACTGAAAATAACCTCAATGAATTTATTATCAAAACAGCTCATAAATTTTATCTAAGAAGTGTAAAAAGGACTAACAAGGAACACTTTTATTTTAAAGGGTGACAAGCTTTTAATTTTCTCAAATTTTCCCAAAAATATTATAAATTTTCAACAGTTTTCAAATGGCTTCAAAATTTAATATTTTCATGAAAATACATAAATTTTCATCATTTTTCAAAGCCGAAAGACTATCGTCTAAAAATTTTAAAGAAAATATTGTATTTCAATCATTTTCAAATGTCTTCAAAGCTAGAAGGTGACAAGTCTTTCAACTTAATCCGAAGGTCCTAATAAATGATTGAAATTCAATATTTTCATAGCTGAAAGGCCTCAAATGTAAATGAAATGTTTCAAAAAATTAAATAAAAGATTACATAATTTTTAGCCGAAACACCTTTTAAAATTTAAAGGTACAAATTATAGCCGAAAGACTATTGCCTTATAAATTAAAATACGAGGTATAAAGGTACAAGAAAGATTATTTTAATTCTTCTAATTTATATATATACAGTCCATCTATCATTCCTTTATAGTTAAATACATAGTTTTCATTATTCATTTCATTTATGGATTTATCAGAAAGTTCACCATGTTTTTTAGCAAGATAACATACTTTTACTTCATCATCCACATCTAATTTAACAATTACAGAATATCCATATTTTCTTTGAATCTTTCTCAATAAGATCAGATAATAATTTCCAGGACCTAAATCTTTTCATTTTAGCGTTTTGGGATAAGATCTGAGATTACTGAATTCTTCCATCTCTTTTTGTTTAGAATCATTTTTTTAAAGGGCTAATAATTTAAGAGTTGGACATATATTTGCTAGTAAATTAATACTAATTCTCTGGCTATGTCTTTTAATGTCATTTTCAGATAATTGATTATATAATTCAGGTTTACACCAATCAATTTTATCTTCATAGTTGTTTAAAAAGTTTTCTTTCAGTTCTTGATATTTCATTATTTCATCCCAATCGACTATACCTTTCAATTCCTCAACAGTATTTTCAGATAATTTCTGGTATCTAGAAATTGATTTAATGTTTAATTTTTTTAAATTTTCTAAAATAAAATTATTACTTAAAGTTCGATATTCTGATAGGTTATCCCAATTTATTTTATCTTCATTAGCTAAACTAAATTTTTTAGATATTCTTTATATCTAGCTAACATATCCCAATTAATTAGATTTTCATGCATAATCATAAACAATTCAGTTAATTTCTGATAAGCTCATATATTATCCCAGTCTACTTTATCTTTATATTCACTTATGAAAGATTCAGATAAATTTTGGTATCTAGAAATTAAATTCCATTCAACAGCATTTTCAAAACTTCTAATTAAATCTTCTCTTAAAATTGTGTTTTTAGAATCTTCACCTCAATTAACATCCATTTATTAAACATGAAATCCCTTGGATTAAGGACGAAAAGACTAGTGAAGTGAAAAGCTTCACTTTTCTAGGATGAAAGTCTTAGAGATCTTATTTAGTCTTATGAATATATTCATATTCATATAATTGTGTTTGTTTTACACATTTTTTAATAGGAAAATATTTTAAAGTATTTATAAAATCTTGTTCTCATGCATAAACTTCTGTAATTGATTTAGCTTTTAAGCAAATTTAATAACGGTTTGTAAAAAATATAACATTGTTTGTATTGTTCTTTTCTTTTCCAAATATTGGAAAGTTTTCTTAATTACTTCAGTAATTCCTGCATTTAAACTTACAGCAGCAAGAGGTAGAAAAGCAAAAGCTGATAAACCTGAAGCACTCAAGATAAATTTACTGACTGTTAATGCAATGCTTATCTTTTGATATAAATTGAAACTTTTTCTGAAAAATACATTCTTTTTTTTTTTTTAAATATTTTTAAGTCGAAATGACTTACATCTTAAGAAGCGAAAGTGTCAACTTCATTGTCTGAAAAGAGGTTGGAAATTCCTTCTCTTTTGAATTTTTAATATCAAGCATGAAGAAAATACCTGGAAATATACATTTTTTTAATTCTTCTTTTGAAATATAAATCTCTCTTACTATTTGCTGAATTTTTTTAGATTCTGTATTAAAAAATATAAAATAATTACATTTTTTTCTAATAGTTACAGGAGATAAATAAAAGTTGTGAGATATATAAATAACAGAAGGGTTTTTCTTTCCTCCTCTAACAAACATATCTTCAGTATATATATATATATTTTAAGTGAAGGATTTAAATCATCAACAGCTATAAATTCATTTAAATCTGAAGAAAATAATACTTCTTTTTATATCTCTCATACAAATCTAATAATTTCTTTTTCTTCATTGGTCACTTAATAATTTTACGAATATCTTTAAAGAAAGTATAAGCGTCTTGTAATTTAAAATCCTTGGGTTCATCTACATATTTTGCACATAAATATATTATATCAAAATCTAATCTTAAACCTTTCGGTTCGTTAAAACCATTAATAAGATTTAATAATAAATTTGTTTTAATACAACCAGATGCTCCTACTATGAATAATCTGAAAGGATATTGTTTAGAATCAGGTACTTCTTCTGGTTCAGTATAATCTTTAATTTTTATCATTTATAAGAAACAAAAAGCTTCACTTTTCAAGAATGTAAATCCTTCAGATTAGAAGTGTCAACTTCATTGTCTAGTTAAAAGACTTACGTCTTAAGAAGCGAAAGACGTACTTTTCTAGTCTGAAAAGACTTGTATTTTCTACGACATAATAAATGAATTCATATTTTTTTGATAGCGTGGAAGTGGTACCTTCTCTGTTAGTGAACATGAAAAAATACTAGAAGAATATATGAAGATCTATAAAAGTTTAAAGAAATATAATATAGAATATGATTCAGAAAATGAAAAAAATGCATTACGTTCCTGATTTAAATATTTTTAAAAAAGAAATATAATAGATTTGTTTATTTAAAAAAATTCACAAAATACAAATTACAAAAGCAGCTGATGAAATGGTACTGAAATTTCATCAGCTTTTAGTACCATTTCATCAGCATGGAGTTTCAAATTGGACTTTATGTATTATAAAAAAATATTAATTTTTTATATTTTATATTTTATCCCAGTCTACTTTATCTTTATATTCACTTATGAAAGATTCAGATAATTTTTGGTATCTAGAAATTAAATTCCATTCAACAGCATTTTCAAAACTTCTAATTAAATCTTCTCTTAAAATTGTGTTTTTAGAATCTTCACCTCAATTAACATCCATTTATTAAACATGAAATCCCTTGGATTAAGGACGAAAAGACTCGTGAAGTGAAAAGCTTCACTTTTCTAGGATGAAAGTCTTAGAGATCTTATTTAGTCTTATGAATATATTTATATTTGAGAATATATTTGTGATTATTATAATATAAACCATAAACAAGAAAAATCTCAATTTTTTTAAAAAATTCCATCAAGCCTTAGCTGAAAAGGCTATCGCTTAATCGCTTAAAAAAATAATGTATAATAAATGGAGGTGAAGTGTCATTATAAAATTAGTGATTATGGAAAATTTAAACATGACAGTATGTGTAAAACTTGTAAATTAATTATTAGTTATAGAAAATATAATTGTGATTGTGGAAAACAATATACATATGCTCACAAGCAAAGGCATTGAAGAGGTAATTATCATATCAGACGATCGTTTAGGAAAAGCCTTTCAAAATATGTTTCCTAATAAATGGAGTTGCAAATGAGAACTATGACTACTAAAGATTAAAAAAATTATTGTGAAACTGTTAAGATTCGTGGATATTCAAAATTAAAGAAAAATGAACTTATTCAATATATAAGAGATCACATGAAAAGAAAAGAATATTCAAATTTATTTCCTTTTGAACATATTTTCAGTATCAAAAAACCCTAGAAAATTGAAAATGTGACTTGTAATGAATATTTAAAAATCATTTAAGGTCAACTAAACATAAAAATGCTTCATTTAATGAAGAAAAATATCTAAAACAAAAAGAGAACTTTAAATTATTGTCAAAGACATAATTTAGAAGTACTTGATCATTTGAGAAAACCTGATCTTAATCAATATATAAAAGTACAAAACAAGTAAAAAAAAGACAATTCTTGAATTTTTCATTTTCATCAAGATATATTTACAAAGTAAAAAAAACCTACACCTCCTCAAACTGAATGTGACATTTGTGGAGCATATTTAAGACAAAATACAGAAATCATCATTTAAGAAATCTAAAACATAGAGATGCTACTTTACTTAGTGGAGATGAAGTTCAAGAAGCTCAATCGAGTTTTAAGTGCAGATTGAAAACATTGGATTATGAACATACATGGAAAAATGGATATTACAGACTTTTTAATTGAAAAGACTAACACTTTTAAAAATCTAATTAAAGAAAATTTGGTTACATTTAAACATTTAAAGGTAAATTTTTAACTATTTTGATATTACAAAAAAGATCTCAACGATTTAGCTGAAAAACCTACAGAATTTACGCATAAAAGAAAAAATTATACTATAGTAATGAATACAGATTTTGATGAATTTTATGAATATGCTAGTGAAAAAATAAGAAGAGAAGCTAATGAATTTGAAGTTAGAGGTTCAGGTTGTAGTTTATATGAAGTAAGATATATAGAAGTAGCATTAAATAAATATGATCTATTAAAAGGGAGCAGTTATATTGATTTAACAGCAAAACGCAAAAACAAAAAAGGAATTATAAATGTAAAAAATAATGGTCTATTTTACCTGCAATTCATCCTGAGAGAGTTTCAAATTATAAAAAATATGAAAATGAATTAAATTTCAAATAAAATTATTTTCCTCTTTCTTTAGATAAAAATTCAAAATTTGAGAAGCACAATAATATAATTAATGTATATGGTTATGAGGAATCAGAATTTTATATATTACATTATACTAAAAACAAATTAGATAGCGAAGCTGGCGCTTCTGACAGAAACGATAAAAATGACCATTATTGTTGGATTGAAAATATGTTTGCATTATTAAGATCGAAACAAAAGCGAATACTGTGTGATAGATGTTTATTACATATACATTCAAGTGAAAAATTAAAAGAACATGAAAAAGACTGTAAATGCAACAAAGCATGTAAAATCAAAATGCCAGAAAAAGATAAAAAAAATAAAATTTTAAAATTATAATCCGGCAATGAGATTACCATTTTTAATTTATGCAGATTTTGAATGTTTATAAAGAAAATATGCACTTGTCAATAAAATCCTAGAGCAGCATATAAATACAATTTATTAAGCATTTATAGTAATTTAACAGAAGAAGATGTATATAATGGAAACTATAAATCCATTTTCAAAGATAAATATAATCTTAGTGATGAAACAATTAGTAAAATAGAATCAAATTTGAATAAAAATTCTCATTCACTTTCTTATCAAAAACATAATGCAAATGTATTCTGTTATTAAATTAAATATAGTAATGGTTATTTTAAACCACCAGTTTACTATAATGGAAGTGATGCTGTGTAAAAATTCGTCACTATGTTAAGAGAGGATAAATTGAAAAATTTATTAAGGAAAATGAAAAAAAAATATATATAAAAGTATTCAGTCTATAATAAATTTTGATGAAAATCATTTCCAAACAACTAATAAACATCATATGTGAAAAAGATATTTTACCAAAAGCTAAATCGAGGGATTTGAATTCTAAAAAAGTAATTGATCATTGCCATTTAACTGGAAAATATAGAGAACCAACCAGCACATGAAACATGTAACTTAAACTATAAAATTCCAAATTTAATGCCTGTAATTATTCATAATTTACCTCGATATGATGTTGTTTATTTATAAAAGAACTTGATTTCAATGATTCTCAATTACATATTATTCCTAAGTTATTTAAATCTGAGATTTATAGATTCATTTAGAATTATGGCAAGAAGTCTAGATGATTTATCAAAATATTTAAGAGCAAATTCTTTAAAATCTGTTTTTAAAGAAACTGCAAAACCTTTTCCTGAAGATTTACTAGATTTAATAACAAGAAAAGGTGTTTATCCTTATGATTTTATGGATTCTGAAGAATGATATAAAGAAAGTAAATTACCACGACCAGAAGATTTTCATAATACATTAAATGAATATGGCATATCTAATAATGATTATAAACATGCACAAGTTGTATGGAAAGCTTTTAATATTAAAAATTTAACAGTATATTCAGAATTCTATGTCAAAACACGTGTTTTAATGTTAGCAAATATTTTTGAAAATTTTAGAAATGTTTGCTTAAAAGCATATAAATTAGATCCAGAATGATATTTTACAACTCCTGGATTGTCATGGGATGCAATGTTAAAAAAAGACTGAAATTGAATTAGATTTCATTAATGATCCATGTATGATTTTAATGATAGAAAAGGGAATAAGAGGTAGAATTTCACATTGTTGTAATAGATACGCAAAAGCAAACAATAAAGATATGAAAGACTAAGATGATAATAAAGAATCGGATTATCTAATAGATGCTAATAATTTATATGACTGGGCAGTGTGTCAGTATTTACCTTATGGAGAATTTAAAGGGGTGTCTAAATGTCCAGAAGTGTTAACTTCGCTGCCAGATAATTCTGAAGCAGGATACATATTAGAAGCTTATTTCGAGTATCCGAAAGAATTACATGATTATCATTCGGATTTACCTTTAGCTTCAGAAAAGAAATTACCAGATGGATCAAAAGAATAGAAATCATTAACAACTTTGTATGATAAAGCTAATTATGTTGTACATTATAAAAGTTTGAAACAATACTTGGACATGGGTTTAAAATTTTAAAAAGTTCCTAGAATTCTAGAATTCAAAAAATCAGATTGGTTAAAAAAATATGTAGAATTAAATACTGAAATGAATAAAAAGTTACAAATGACTTTGAGAAAGAATTTTACAAATTAATGGGTAATGCTATGGAAAAGCTATTGAAAATGTTAGAAAAGGACATGTTAAAAAATTGATTGCTACACCAAATTTTAAAGAATGAGCTCTATTTAGTGAAAATCTAGCAGCCATTCATATGAATAAAATAGAAGTAAAATTAGATAAATTGATTTATATAGAAAGTGTATTTTAGATTTATCCAAAAATTTAATGTATGATTTTCATCAAAATGTAATGAAACCATTATATAAAGATCTCACATTGCTTAATATAGGTAGTTTAATATGTGATATTAAAAAAGAAGATTTTTATGAAGATATAAAAGGAACGATTATTTTAATACATCAGATTATCCTAAAGAAAAGATATAATATTCCTTTAAAAAATAAAAAACAGTATAAGGAAAAATTAAAGAATGTGTAGGATTAAGACAAAAAAATGTATGCAAATAAAACTGAAGATGAAATAATTAAGAAATGTGTAGTTAATAACAGAATTTCATTTGAAGATTATAAAAAAAAATGTTTATTTGAACAAATCGATTTCTATAAGATCAATAAATCTCGTTAGAAGTATAAATTATGAATTATATTCTATAAAAATAAACAAATTAGCTTAGCCATCAAAAGATGATAAAAGATATATTTTAGAAGATGGAATACATACGTTAGCTCTTGGTCTTTACAAGACTATATGTTTCACCCTTAAGCCGCAAGTTTTTCCGACTTAATAAATTAATACATTAGTTTTAGTAAAAAAAAAGGAATCCACAAGAATTTACTGAAGAATTTTCAATACCTCTCCATTTTTCAAAAATTGCTTTAGAAGAATTTTCCATGGAAGTTTCATGGAATAACAAATTAGTGAATTTTATGGAAATAACAAATTTAAATGCAAAAACATGGAATAAATTAGTTATCACAAACGGACTTAATGTTCTCACTAGATTAAATATTCAAAGTTTACTTTTTAGTCAGGAACAATTAAATGACAAAAAATTATAAAACTGATTTAACTGAAAGTAATTTTTATAAGGTTTTAGGGTTTAAACCAAAGATTTATGAAGAAAGATGGCAAGTAGGTCAACAACATGCTAACATAAAATATTTATCCGATGATATTTATATTCATTGTAGTAGAGTCAAAGATGCACAAATCAAAAATCGTTCAACAAAAGTAATTCATACATTTGTAAACGCAACATCATCCTGGTAGTAAAATTGTTCAAACTCTTTCAAAGTTGATAATTACAATAGCGGAATAACAAGAATTAAAATGAGTATAACTAATGAAAGAAATTTATTAAATTTAAAAAATAAAAAAGGTAAATATAAATTTATTACGATAGATGAAAGTGCGAATTACTTAAGAAAAATTATCCTTTACTTCAGAATTCTATCACTAGATGGCAGCACTGAAAAAAAAGATGCTAGCATCAAATTAAAAAAAAAAAAAACGAATTTAAAATGGGCCTGTCCCGCACAGTGGTAAAACAAGATCATTCTACACTAGAGGCCTAAATTTTAAAATTTTATCAGAGGGTATGGGCCATACCCCCTGGAAACTTTTACTAAAGTCAAAAGACTATTTTTTACTATGGTTAATTTTTATTTTACTGTGCTTAATCCTAGAACACCAACAGAATTTCATCTTTCAGTCTTTTTGACCTAACCTGTAGGATTTCATCCTTAAAACACAAGTCTTTCCAACTTAATCCGTAGGATTAATCCTTAAGAAGCAAGTCTTTCCAACTTAATCCATAGGATTTCATCTTAATAAATGGATTTGATTAAATTACAAAAAGAACGTGAAAAAACAACAACTCAGAAACGAATTAAAGCAATCAATTGAAAAAGTAAAACTAGATAAACAAATTAGAAAAATAAAGATCATTTAAGAGAAAAATTCAACAAAACATTTGAAGAATTTCCTAAGCCTGTTACTAAAGAAATAGAAAAATATGAAAAATCAAATAAAGAAGTTGTAAAAAATATTCAAGATGCTTTGCAAAATATATCACTTCCTCTGTTTGATACTTTGTTGTCTTGAATTAGAAAAATTATTTCAAGAAAAATCTACACAAAGTACACAAACTAAGCTTAAAGGAAGTAATATATTAGATTCTTTCATTGATGTTGGCATTGATAAAAACCTTATTAAAAACAAAGGATTCAAACTACCTAGTGAAAATTTTAATGAAAATATAGAAACATTGAAAGATGTAACAAGCAGTATTTATGAAAAAAAAATCACAACGGTTAGCAACATCTGGATCTGTTATTAAAAGAACGGAAGATCCAAATATAAAAAAAAGGAAATCACGAAGAGAGAAAAATTACTACTTAACATATTTTTGAGCATTTGAAATTGTACGTAAAACGAACAATATTCTTCAATGGAAAGAATCTGAGCAGAAAGTAAACAAAGGAAACAGTTTAGATGATTTAGATATTTTATCAAATTTAACAGCTAAAATACCATTTAATGGTTCAATGCCTAAGAAAATATTTATTCAAATAGTTTCATTGTTAAATATATTATTAAAAAATGGAACTATGACAGAAGCAGATGTAAAAAAATATTTTAATCAGTTTCTCGCTGAAGGATTTCATTCCTAGATGCAAGTCTCATCCTTAATAAAATAGTAATTTTATAAAGAACAAAGTTCATTTCAGTGATGGACAGATTAATAAATTCAAATCTGCTAAACCCACAGGAGAAGAAATAACATTACAGATAGCTAAATCTAAAACTCCAAATTATGATACATATTTAACAGAAACACAAATTAATCAACTAATGGGAAAATAATTACTTTAAATAAAACACAACTTCTTAATAAGTCCTTTAGATAATTAGATAGTGGATCACTGTTTATTGATATTTTAAAATTGAATTAAACCATCAATTTTAAATGAACTTTAGAAATATATAAATGTGTCAAATATACTTGAAATAATAAAATCTTTTAAATTTGGAGCTGGTTCATACACGAAAATTAAAAAATCGGATTTAAAAAAAATGATGGATTACTACTATTCTTTGATATGTTAGATAAAGAAAACAACAACCTGAAGTTTTTGGTGATTCTTTACCTTTTTTTAACATTATTAGGATTAAGAGCTTCAAGTGGTTTTGGAGCTTGGGGGAACTAAAAAAGTGTTAGATAAAATTTCAGGAAATGGAAATTATCAACCTTTTAATTATTCTTGGTCTGGTAAAATGATTGCCTGTTATGATCATAAATGAAAGCTGAAAGACTTCCATCTTAAAGGCTGAAATCCACCGGATTAAAAAAAAAAATTATAAAAAAAAAAAAAAATGTGAAAGATTTCAGATTTTAAATTACGTCCAAAGGCGCGTTTTTTTAACGTTTCGTGTGCTACCTTTTTTTATTAAATATCATGTACTACGTACTCAAACCATAAAATTCAGTTCAAAATCAATATCGCAAAATCATTTTAAAATGAACATATCTTTAGAATTCCCGTAAGTCTGGTGCGCTGGAGATAAAAATGTTTTTGTTTTTTTTCCATACAGTGTTGCCATTGCTCGCTTTGAAATCATTTAGTTTGTTAATCAGAAATTCGTTGAAATGTTACAAAACATAAAATCGATAATAAAGCAAATTTCAAATTCAAAATTAGGGCTTCCAGATGCCCATATTCGCAGTAGGATTACGTCATTCAAAATTCGATGGCTCTAGGTTTTATCACAATGCGAGAAACATGCATACATTTATGCAGATTTTTCATTTTTTAAAATTTAATGCAGAGCGATAACATTTAGTGGCAACAATTTGAAAAGTGAAACGGGCATTCAGAGTGAATCGACGCAAAATCGCAAAACAAAAGTAATAGTCCTTCGGGACTAAATTCCTTTGGACTAAAAAAAAAAAAAGTGGAATGTGAAATTAAGTTAAGCAGGAATATCAGGTAAAATGATTTATGATAATATGAAAAATATTTTAGTGGGGTATACACATCAGATACAATACCTAAAAGAATTTAAGAATTCAAAAATGGAATTATTAATTTAGATAAATCAATGGGTCCAGGAACTCATTGGGTTTGCTATTACATACAATGATCCAAAATATGAGTTTATTGAATACTTTGATCCATTTGGTGAATATAAATACAACAACATGAAATTAAAAAAAGAATACATTCCTAAACTCATTAAAACTTTTCTTGTTAAATCCAATAAAAAACAATTATTGGTCATAATGTTAGCTTTTCACAAAAACCAACATCAGTAAAATGTGGATTATTTTGCATGAAATATATCAGAGAAAGAAATACGGGTAAATCACCTTAAAAAGTATTAGCTTTTACTCAGAAGCCAAGTGATAATAACAAAGAATTTGTTCTCTAAAAATAAACGCAAACCTTTTCATCCCTAATCTGAAGAATTTCATCCTTAATAAATGGTTTGTAAAAAGAATATTTACATTTTTAGAGAAATAAATTGAAAAGGTATTTATAGGTCACCTTAGAGGAGGAGACTGCTGGATGGTTACAAGATAAAATACAGTGATTATCATAAATTACGGAAAAATCACAAAAATCACGATTACTGAAAAAGTTACGTGTAAAATTTTATGAAACTTACCCACAATTTAAATTAACTGATGATGGAAATTATAATATGGAAAATAAAATTTTGAAAAATTGTAAAAATCCTACAGAAGATCGAGATGTTAGCACAAAAATATATGTACTGAGTGAATTGACAAAATTATCCAAATTTAAGAGAACTTATTGATTTGAATAAATATAATATTGATGATAGCTTTTTAAATTTTGTTAAGGAAACAGCAGAGAAAATACAAGCATTAGATAAAAATCTTACAAAAGAAATGGATAATTATTTACATTCGAATGATGGACATGTATTTGATGCTAAAGATAAAAGACTAGGTGATGTTAAAGATCCTTTAGATGAAAAAAAAATGTAGTTAATAAAAGATATTTAAAAAATAATGCAATAACATTAATGACAAAGGAGAAATATGATGCAAACAATAAAATTATAACTACTGTAGTTAATCTAATTAATGAAACGGATGCTGTTAATAAAAAATATGTAGATAAAGTCATTTGTTTCAAGTGAAAATAAATTAGATAACCTTCATAATATAGTATTTAAAAAGGTTAAAAGTTATTTTTTTAATAAAAATTTGAAACTTTAATATGATTATGATATTTACTTTAACAAAATATAGTAATTTTTTAAAACATCAAAAGATATGAAATAGAATCTATGTCTCGAAGTAGATACTTATATTTTTATGCTTCTTCAATGTTTTAAAAGGTAAAAAAAAGATGATAAATTAGAAATACATATAGCTAATGTACCACCTGCTGATACAGAATTTTAACTATCTTTTTAAAAACAGAAATTATCTGACATCATTAGCCCTTTAAAAAATGATTCTAAATAAAAAGAGATGGAAGAATTCAATAATTTCAGATCTTATCCCAAAACGCTAAAATTAAAAGCTTTAAATCCTAGAAATTATTACCTGCGCTTATTCAAGAAAATTCAAACAAAATATGGAGGTTCTGTAATTGTTAAATTAGATGTGGATGATGAAGCAAAAGTATATTATCTGGCTAAAAAACGTGGTGAACTTTCTGATAAATCCATAAATGAAATCAATAATGGAAACTATGTATTTAACTATAAAGGAATGATAGATGGACAAAATATACATAAATTAGAAGAATTAAAATAATTTTTCTTGTATCTTTATACCTCTTATTTTAATTTTTATACGGCAGTAGCCTTTCAGCTATAAATTTGTGCCTTTAAATTTTTATAAGATGTTTCAGCTAAAAATTATGAAATCTTTTGTTTACTTTTTTGAAACATTTCATTTACATTTGTGGCCTTTTGGCTATGAAAAAATTGAATTTCAATCATTGATTAGGACCTCTGGATTAAGTTGAAAGACTTGTGACCTTTTTGCTATGCAGACATTTGAGAATGACTGAAATTCAATATTTTCGTGAAAATTTTGAGGCAATAGCCTTTTGGCTTCGAAAAATGATGAAAATTTATAAATTTTCATGAAAATATTGAATTTAGAAGACATTTGAAAAACGTTAAATAAAAACTCGTCATCCTTTAAAATAAAAGTGTTCCATATCAGTCTTTTTGCACGTCTTATCTACCATATCAAGTAAAAGTATCTAGATCTATCATATCAAGTAAGAAAGATCGTCTATGATATGATAGATAAGACGATCAAAAGATCGTCTTATCTATCATATCAAGTAAAAGTAATACATTCTTAGAATGGAAAGAAAAGGTTTTTAACATAAAACAAGATTCAGACGTTCAATTTTAAGTTCAATTTTTCAGACGATTTAATAGAAACAGGATTCAGCACAAAATTCAAGCTCGTAAGCCAAAATTTACTGTCACTAAAATAGATAAAGCAAGTAATAACTTTAGCAATATTTGGGGGGGGGGGAAACTAACAAAGCTGAATTCAGTCAACCCAATAGTTATAAAAAAAATGAAAAAGAGATCGCCATATTAGTTTCCCCGTAAACTTAAGTTAAACTCAC